>JAXQQM020070941.1:0-80687 GCA_034641835.2 Pinus albicaulis | reverse complement strand
AGTGAACTCAAAGTCAACCCCAGAAAAGTCAACACAGTTCAGAAAAAGTCAACGCAGGGCAGCAACAAGAAAGTCAACGCAGATCCAACTTTGGTCAACTTTTTGACCTCGATTTTTGTGCCAATGAGTACGGCCTACAAAATCGAACTCTCCACAAAATTTCAGCTCAAACGGACCATGCGTTGACCAAAGTCAACGCTGGTCAAACTTGCCCAGAAACCCTAACTGCAGAAAATTGCTGCGGTAAATTTCGTCCTTCAGCTACAGTAGATTTCGTCCTTCTTCTCACGTGGGAGATGAAACTGCTTCTCAATTGCTTGTAGATAATTAGAGAAGAAGATGTGTGATGAGATGAGTGAAAAGCTCTCCAACGTTGACTGTATTTATATCCATCATTGAGGTGTGTGACACATCTGTTGGGGGTGTAAAACCTTAAGGCCGACCTACACTTAAATTTATTATAAATAATAAATTCAAAATAAATGTTCTGCTCATCAGATTAAAATCAATTTATATCGATTTTACACCTCTCCGAAAGAGGAATCCAATACAAATATTGGAATCTTCATCTGAGCATCACAAGATGGAGTTTTGACCTAGTTGTCCAAATTTGATTGTTGATATAATAAGCCGTTAACCACTAATTCCCCAAATTTTATACTTTAAACCATAATTTTCCCATCAATTTTCTTTTTTATTATTTCCTTAAAAGACATGATAGAAGTTGATGGAGGAAACAAATTTGGCTTCTTATCTACTATGACATGTTTTTGAAGGTAGAGAGAATTCTCCTAGTTGTGAGTCATGTACCATATGATTAATAATGATTTTGGATTCCCCTATCACTATAAGTAATTGGACGCAAATGAGTCCTTACCACAAAGCATAAGCATATGCTCTATTGATGGAATTGATAGCAAGTCCCCAAGAGTAATAAGCTTCAGTTATTCCTTCAAAGTTTGTGATGACCGCCCTCGAGCACCTTTCACCTTGGATAACTTTTATATTTATCCAATGCCAACACACAAACCACTTCAAAATTTGAACAACATAGGGTGCCTTTGATCCACTTCTATGTGAACAAGTGAGGAGACCATATTTAATACAAACTCTTTGCGTGAAGCCACATGTTTGACCCCATGGCTTCGAGAAAAGTCCTTGTGGGAATCGAACCTTATCCAATGGTCAAAACTCCTTATTTTTCACCAATCTAGCCTATTTAGACACATTATTGTACAATATCACACATATTTTTTCCCCAAGGAAAAATCGTAATTTTATTAATTTTAATGAAATTACATGTTGTAGATGCTAGATAGCATATGCATTTTTCACCGATCTTCGTAGGCAAGATCAAAAGTAAATAAACAACTCATCGGAGGGTTAACCCATTCTACTGTTTCCTACGTTTATTTTTCTCCACTTTCTGTCAACCATTAGAATTGGTTGGGGTAGATACAATAGATAATTGTGTCTCTTTTACATTAGACTGGATTTCTTTGTTAGAATGTGAATTTTATGAAATGTGGGTTCGTTTGGTGCCACTAGCTCATTTTTTAGCCGAATTCATCACAGGCTGATATTGTTGTTCGATTGTAATGGAACCAATGCAGATTTATGCATGACCTCGTCCTTCATCACAATTTCCTAGGTGTTCTGAACATTGTTGGTGGTGGTATTGTCTATGGGCTCTGCAGCTTCAATTTCTGCTTCCAGGTATTCTAAAAATTTCCATCCTTTCGGCTTTTGTGTTTGTCTTTTCCTCCTTTCTTTTTTAGCTTGTGGACATGCATTTTGGAGATGTACAGTTCAAAGACAAATATGGCTCCGAAAGGCAATATTTTCATAGTCTAGGGGTTGTGACCGTTGTTAATTGTTTTAAGATAGTTGAATGCATTCAGGTAACCCTTTACTAAGATCCACCTCCACGTAGATTCTGGAAAAAGTATAGATGGCCATTGAGGTTCGATCAACATCTATCTTCATGAATTTCCCTAGAGAATTCTCAATTCCTGCTAGAACTTTGGGATGCCAAAAATGTAATGGTAGATTATGCAATCCAACCCACACACACATTTTAAAGACAACCATAGTATTTGCATCAAAATCTGGAAACCAAGGTATCATAAATAGGCATGCGTTGCCCCAAAACTATGGTCCCTTGTTTAATGCATAATCTCTACCTTTTGTTGTGTCAAATTTGACGATAAAAAACCCTGTGGAGCATAAGTGGATATCATTATTTTCTGTCCATATGGAATAAATCCATTCACGTAATGGCATAGATTTGGGCCAGAATCCATTGAATCTACATATAACTGCTTTAGTATGGAGATCATCATGGATGTCTTTACCTCGGGTAGGTTTATTGTCAAGGACGACACTTGGTTCATCTGCTCCACAATGTATGGGTCTGGTATAGTGTGAGCCTAAGCTGCTACATCCTTCCCCTTGACTGCATCTTTGAAAGATGCAGGTCCTTTGGAGCTGGTTCCAGGGAATCCACCTAGAAGTTTCGAGTTGACAGTGATAATTGAATCTGGTTTAATGTTGTATTCCTGTAGATTAGCTTCATCTCGCAAGATTTTCCCTCATAAATCAGGTTTTGCATGCGAGCTGGAATGCTTGTCTTGCCTTCGATCCTTTGCCTAAGATCTTTGATCCATTCCTGAATGTTGACTCTGAGACATACTGGTTTCCCTTCCAAAGTTCTAATGAATATTTGTATGCAGATGTCTTCAGGCAGATCTTGTTTTGGATCTATCCCCATAGAGGGTCGTCGCTCTTTGTATAGAGGTATCTTATGCAGTGGAGCATGTTCACAACTGCACCCTAATCGTGGATTCCTTATTTGGATATAAACTGCCTCCCCGGCATAACAGGTGCAGTATGGATGACGGGGTCATAGATCTGGAGCGCAATATGGATGACGGGGGCATAGATATGGAGTTGTGGTAAATAGATTTGGAATTAAAGAGACTTATGAATTGATTTTATTTACTCGATCCAATCCATGATAGAAATAGGCCAAGTTAAAGGACTCCCCAGACCAGTAGATCTCCATCGTGGCTGCAAACTCCGATAAAATGGCAGGACCTGCAAGAAAATTTAGTATAATCCATAGATAAGGGCGTGTAGTGGCTAGGTCTATATTACAAGAAAATTGCGTCCCAAGTTTATGGTAAAAAGAACACTTCAATCTTTGTCCCTGTTGTATTCTTCCGACGGTTGTTTGCTGGTCTCATCCATGTAGATCTGGCTGCTTTGTTTCGATCTCTCAAAGCGTATTTCCGCCAGTGCTGAAGTTGAGATCTGGGTTTCAGTGGGAGAGAGAGCGGAAAGTAATGGTGGATCTGCGGAATATCGGATCCTGAGAGATGATTCGTGGCAGATGTAAATCAGGAATGGGGATCCAGTGAGCTCTGTTCCAACCATCACTGTTTGTTGGATCAAAGATCGATTGTTGTGGTTGCGTGTTGAGATGGTATCAACAGGCTCCCCGGCGAAAAAGCCGAAAGCTTCAACAACAACGAGAATTGTAACCCTAGCAGACTCCATCGCAGATACAAGTTTCCTATGCTCCAACTAATCATGATAACTATTGCTCGAACTAATGTGCTACTCAAATAATATCACATATATTATCAAGATAAGATCATGTAATAAATATCCTTAAAAATGGAATTGATTGAAGTGTTTTTTTTAAATGAATTTATTAATAACCCCTAAACTCATAAAATGTAAAAAAAATATATTATTGTTTATTAGATTTAACTTAAATACCTAGGCAAATTAATTATTATCTTATGTTTTCAAATATTATTTGGTCGGTTTTTTTTCGAGGCGCGATGGCTCCCTAAGGTTTTAGCCTTCGGCTCCTCTGCCGCCGTCACAACTCAGTCGTGCCCTGCTGCCTATGGCGGCCTCAAACTTTCAGAACCCGCGCTCCCTCTATGGCTTCCTCTTGGCGTCGACTACGTGGGATGCTTCGGATGCACGGGTCTCTCAAAATCTATTCAGCCTTTTCTTCTCTCAGCCCTCCCGGCAGCAAAAAGGATCGAACCCGAGGGTGCCCCTACAAACAGCTATGTATCATCTCCTCGGCCCTTCGTGGCAGGGAAGCCTATTCTGCGAGCAGTCCTTCTGCGAGCCCGTCTCTCACTATTCCTGCCTGCATTGGCTCCTCAACCGCCCTTCGCTTCTAAGTTTTCCCCCTGCAACCTCATTACTGGGCAACCTTTTGACACAACATCTCTTCAAGCGCAAGGAGACAGTCTTGCAGCGCAGCGAGCCATATGGACTTGATCCGAATTTCTACTATGGTTGCAAGGAACCCCCACATCCACCGCCCGAGTCTTTTCAGATTCAGATTGTTCTTCTTACGAGAAAAACCTTGCTGCAGTGGGTTCAATCCACGGACCTCGGTGCTTCACCTCTTAAAGACCCTAGAACTTAGGGATTGAGGATCCCCTCCTCTTCTCTTTGTCTCCTCCATGAAAGGTAAACAACTCGAAGACTTTCTCCCTCTCTCCTTTTACAATATTGAAATGGATGCTTCGATGAATATTTCCCTCCGTCTGCGAGGAGGTGAAGCGAGCAGACCCTCTCAGCCCGACAGGGTTTCTCCTACAAAGACGTTGTTCATGCTCAACCCTCTAATCATCTGCTCAACCCCCGGAGGCTCCCAAGCCTTTCTTGGTAGACAAAATGGAGGAAGCGCCTTTCGTAGAAATCACCCACCCGGATACGGAAGAGCACCTTCAACTATATGCAAAATCTACCTTCATCCGCGATTCAATGGACTGCGGCCTCGCATAGAAGATTTATACCAATGGATTCACTCCACTTGGACCAAAAAGCTACGAGGTCATTTTCTCGCTCCAATGGCTTCTTTATCGTCACATTTGCTCACGGCAAGGACTACCAAACATCCCTTACGAGGTGGTCTTTGGTTCGGGGAAAAGCAAGGCTATTCCTAACCCCGATGGTTCCCAAACTTTGATCCCTCCATGACTGTCATCACCAAACTTTCGATGCGGGTAAGGCTTCCAAACTTATCTGCTCACCTTTGGCACTACGTGGTCTTCCAAGCCATTGGAAATACACTAGGACGTTTCTCAGCAACGAGATCCCTCAAAGAGGCCTAATAGGCTTCTACACCTACGGCGAGAATAGGTGCTTGAGATTGACATCAACAAAGAGGCTTACCCTGAGCCAAATCATTCTCAAAGTCGGTGATTTCACTTGGCCACGAGACTTTAGACTATGAAAACACGGTGTTCCATTGCCGGCATTGCCACCAAACAAGTTATCTTGAGAACTCTTGCACTCGTTTCTCGCCCAAAAGAAAAGAAGCACTCGCAAACTAAAAGATAAATCACTGGAAAACCTTTCATCCGCCTCCCATGGAAGACATTGAGTCCCTCCCACTCGGATGAAGAAGAATGTGAATCGATGATGATGATACTACAACACGGCGGCAATCGCATTCCTCGATTGTCCCCTGATAGGCCCCCTCCCTCCTCGAATCTCCAGAAACGTACGCATGAGTCCGGCTCCTCCCGAGCTTGGATAAAGACTCTCTTCCTTTGATCGACAACAATCTTCAAGTGAGTTTCGGTCCACCCGCCCCACGGCGGTTGGGTTAAAGTCACAAAAAAGAAAGGAAAAGAAAATTTGTATTAGTGGACTCTACTCATTATGGGTAGAGCCCATTGTACGTGATTCTTGGCTCTTCCTGTTCCTCTTCTACATCTTTTTGACGAGCATCACGAAATCGTGGCCAGGACCGTTGATTTCTTCATGCTCCCCAGTTTCATCGCTTCTCTTGATTGTAACTCTTTATGTACTATGAGCTTTAATAGAAACAATCCTTCTATATATATATGCTAATATCTTATTTTAATAACCTTAACCTTAAACCATGCTTTAACAATGTGATAATTTTTTACAAAATTTAACACTTAAATTTATGAAATTAAATATTTTGATTTTTAACTTCTTTGAATATTTTGACTTTTTAACTTCTTTCATGAGTTGAAGTTTTTTTTGTTTGTTAATTACTGTTATATGAATATGAAATTGACGAAGCATGCGAAGAAAATTTTCAAAAAAAATTAAAGCTTAATTATTCAAAAACATGGTGAGATTTGATGGAGAAATAAAATGTGTTATAATGGTTTTAGCTTGTATTGTTTTGTATTTGTTTAATCACTTTTTTTTCATGATGGTGATAGGTTAATTACAAAATGAGTAGTTTTTAATTGTAATTTTTTGGAAAGTTTTTTCTATTTATTTTTTTGATTTAATTAGTGTAGAATTTAACGGGGATTCATTGAAATCATAAGTTTGATAGATGAACTTTTCATAATTAAAATCGTAATGGTTTTTTGAGGGTGTTGAATCTATACATGCAATCAAAAAACCGGTTTAAATAATAAAAAATCAAAATTTGTCCTTAAAATTGTTCGCCATATTCTAGGTGAAAAATTTATCAGCAACTCCAAAAAAATCGTACTTAAAGACTATTCTCTTATTTCATACTCATTCACATATTTGACAAATAAATATTGGTGCTTTGCATTCTAACATATCCAACATCCATATCAAACTTAGATTTCAATCTATATGGAATTTTTTATTTCTCAAATCCATGCATATATCAAATTAAGTTGAATAACTAATTTTTTTAGACACTTGGTAAAGTTAGATTTTTTCTTAAATAATTTGTATTTTTAAAAATTTGATTAAAAACTACATAAAATTTTCAATCAATATATTACAACTAATTTAAAAAAATTAATTTTTCACACAACTTATTGAATTTGTTCAAAATTTCAAACTTATTATAGAATTTGTTCAAAATTTCAAAAACTAGGAGAAGTTGAAAACTTTTTTGACCAAAAAGAAAAAAACAATAAAACTTATCTTGGACGGGTATAAGCTTAGCACATTACGCAAAGGAAAATTGTAGGATACACACGTATACTTTATATATTTTAGGATTTGAAAGTTTAATGATTGTATATATATTTTTTTAAAAGTGTAATAATATATTTATATTTTATGGAGTAGTTTTTAGTGTGATTTTTTGGAGTTTTTGGTGGTGAAAAAAAATTGAGGTAAAATCTTGATTTTTGTTATTTAAATTAGTTTTTTACTATATATATAAATTCGTACGCTCTAAAAATTTCCTAGGACATTTTGATTGGGTAAGTTATCCATCAAATTTACGTTTTCAATAAATTATTACCCTGATTTTAAAGAAATTAGACAGGGAAAAATCCACTCGAAAAAATCTTCAAAAAAGTCGCACTAAAAAACAACTCCATATTTTATTATTTTTTTAGTTTTTTAAAAAATAAACTTAATCAATTTATTTTATTATTTTTTAGGGATATGTGCGTTTTTTAATAGGATTTTGAAAATTAAAATTTAATAATTATTAAAAAAGATAATAGAAATTTAATTAGGCATGTGGAATTAGTAAGTCATGATATAGGCTTATGATATTATAACAAAATCTATTTACATAGTAAAAAGTGTAGATAAATCTCTATAGTAAAAAAATCTGGCTACATATCTTTTTAAATGTATATATGTTTAATTCATATGTTAATTTTTTTATAATTGACAATAATAATAAATAAAAATAAAATTATAATTTAATTATATTTAATAATTTTTTTTAATCTTTATAATATAAAATATATTATAAAATAATTGTTTTGATGTCTTATTCATCCTTACAAACTACTTGATTTATATAATTACATTAATTTTAATATATTTTATAATGTAAGTAATATTTTTATTTATTTTTTTAATTTTCTAAAAACATTTTTTAAAAATATTAAAATTCTGTATATAAACAATGTATATAATTTTATTTTATTTTATTATAATAAAATATATTAAAATAAAACCATCAAATCATATTCTAATTCTGAAATAATAAATTGTAAATAGTATGCTTATTAAAAATAACACTTCCACGTGACGTAAAAAAAGAAAACAATTATATATATTTAGAATTTTTCATACTCATCTTACACTTTTAAACAATTACATATTTATATATATAAATATAAAATAATGCTTATTTAAAATGCATATATATATATATATATAATTTGAAAATTCCATTTTCATATTACACTTCTAAAAGAAAACCATTACATATTTATATATATACTTATAATAAAGTAATGTTCATTATATATATGATTTGAAAGTTTCATACTCATTTTACACTTTTACATGACGTTTTATATATGATTGGAAAGCTTTGTACTCATCTTGGTTATGGAAGATGTCATTTATGTATTCATCTTAGTCACGGAAAATGGATGGCATATTAACCTTTTCCTTTGAGAAGCATAATCATACACAATTTAATTATATTTATTTTTATTTTTTATTTTTTTATTTTATTTTTTTATTTTTTTAAAATTAAATAAGTTTGGATTTTAGTTTTATTTTATTTTTGAATTTTTTTTCAAAATTTTAAATATGTATAGTTTTTAGTTTTATTTTATTTTTTTAATTTATTATGTTGAAACGTAATTTATAATTGTAAATTTATAACATATAATTTAGCAAATATGCATTTTAGTGGCCTTATGGTTTTAAGCTTTTTTCTAATTTGATATGTTTGTTTTGCTAACCCTTGTAGGCTTAGCTTTGCTAGCCTTTCGACGTCTTCCTTGTGGCTCCTCCCTGCTTCTTGCATTCAACTTTCTCTCTTTCATCCACTTTTCGTTTCCTTGTGTTGTTCTTCCCTTCTATCTCTAACCCATTGGGCCTTGATTTGGTCGGGTGGCCAACCATGACTAATTCGGCCTCCCCTTCCTTGCTCAACTAAGAGATTGCGGCTTTTCATTCGGTGGTCACGAATGGACTCGAAGTTTCAAAAGACTTTGTCTTCATGTTTCATCAAAAAGCTCAATGAGATCCCCAAGGTCGAGACCTTTGCTCCGTAAACCAAAATTCGTACTCTTTAGTTGGAAGATGAGGGCCTTATGGGTCAATTCCCGGGATTGTGGCCCTCCTCTAGAATTTTGTGTCAATAGGATTTTGAAAAACTAGAAGCATTCGATGGATGGAGAATTCACTTCGTCCTTTTTGGCAATGGCTTCTTCACCTTATTTTTTTAGAAAAAAATCATATCGGGATAAAATATTTCGACGTGGTCCATATTTTGTGGGTGCACTGAGGGCTTTACATGGATCATTGGAGTTCTAATTTCAATCTAAACTACAATGTACCCTCCACTGTGATAGTTTAGGTAAAGCTACCTTTTTCTTCCTCTTCACTTTTGGAATCAGACACAACCTTTAGAAAGATTGGCAATCCACTAGGGAAATATGTTGTTTGTATTAAGTGCGTGTGATGGACTTTTTTCCCTATGCTAGAATTTCGTAAAAGTAGATGCGGAGAAGGGTCCACCGTTACGATCAATTTAAGCTTGGATAGATAGTCACACATCCAAGAGGTGGACTACAATTAGCTTCCCCTTTAAATGTAATATCCGCCATGACTATGGTCACTTCGCCATAAATTTCCCTAAGAAACTAGAAGAACTCGAAAAGGAAGGAGAAATTGGCGATCAATGGAAATAGGCCAAAAAGGAGGAAAGGTACACAAAATACACAAACTCCTTCTTCGAGCAATATAATCAAGCTCCCTCAAAGGAACCTAGGTCATCCTCATCTAAGCTCAATTCTACGAGATCGAGTGAAGTGAACGAGCAAATATGTCTCTCAAGAAAATTCTTGTAATAGACTCAATGTTTTGGCCAACAAAACGAAAGAAGAGAAATCTTGCATTCAAATATTCCAAACCTATATCTTCCCTCCAATCAAAATTCTCCCTAAGGCTTGATAGAGGGCATATTTGCGACAATATATAAGGAAGATATTGAGCATACTCAAGATGATTCCTCAAAAGAAGAGGAAGACTTCCTTTCACTTAGATAAGGCACGGTTGCGGCCCCTTTTACAACCTCGTATGATGAGAAATATGAAGTGGACAAATCCATGGAAAAAAAGCGTCATACCCATTGGGTCCGAAAGGAAAACCAACAAAAAAATAAGGATAGAGAAAATTGACAAAGAAAAAGAGTTGGGGGCACCAACCTTTGCTCTTAAGTACATCCAAATGGGAGAATCATGAAGCAAAGGAATTAAAAGAAGTGCGAGGCACAGCCTCATCAAAGGAGGGCCCTTCTCCAAAAGTAAATAACAATATTTATCTCTCGGAATTGTAGGGGATTGGGGTCATAAAAAAGGATATCTTAAGTGAAATATCTAATCATAAAAGAAAGGCCTCTATCATCCTTCTCCAAGAGACTAAATTAGAGGAACATGAAGTATTAGCACAACAATTTCCACTAGCATGTTTGGCCCAATTTTTCGACGGCCAAAATGTATCTATTGCGACACATAGGCGTCCCAAGAGAGACACTTTGAGGTTGGGCAAAACATCGCTTCGTACCATCGCATATGCGACACTTCTAATAAAATGTCGTAGAGTGACACTAGACACGACACTTGTCTTCATTTAGTCAATATTTGAATCGCGATGTTTATTTTTTTCTATTCGACATCATGTGGAGACATCGGTATTACGACACATATGTGCCTTCCCGAGAATGTGTCGCAATACCGATGACCTGTCGTCGCACATGTCGTCGCACATTAGGCTCTTTTAGTTTTCCGAAATGTGTCGGAAACAACCGTCGGAAGTTCCATGACATTCATCACTATTTAGATAACGGCATAACATTGTTGTGACGGTTGAGCCATACCGATGATGTAAAGCAAGCTGTCGAAAGGTGACACCGAGTCAGTCGCTAATCCGACACTTGGAAACAATGCCGAAATTGTGACACGACTCCCAGAATTTTTTGGGGGCGGTAAGTAACCCTTAGATGATCATCCACTTTAAGAAGGAACTCACATTTGGCTTATGGCATGATAGCCATAGTTGATAAAGGAGAAAGGAAGATGTATGACCTCCCAAGTGAGCTAGGATGCAAGACAATTGTCTCGGCTATCTTGCATCCTATCCTAGCTTTCTTGGGAGGGTCGTCGATCTTCATTTCTCATTTATCAACTATTGGCATCATGCTAGAAGTGAAATTTGAGTTCCTTCCTAAAGTGGATGATCATCTCAGAGCCATTTCTTGACCCCTACGGAGGTATCTCCGGTAAGAATTTGGTACCTTTTTTATAAGATCAAGGGCATGTTCATTTAACAAAACTACCTTTTTAATAGCCCTTTATTTGAATTATGTTTAGTTTAAAGATTACACGTGACCTTGAACAATAAACCCTAAACCTTAAAGCAAATTAAGTAGTGAAGGAATTACATATCTCTCTCATTCTAAAAAGTAAAGTAGTTTTTTACTTTCTATTACTTTATCTCTCTATATAATGTTGATGTAAAATTTGGTGGATATTGAAGTATTTAATTTATGGCCGACATCGTTTTTTTTGTTAATATTATTTGGTGAAATGTACTATTACATGACAACATCTCCCTTATCATGGGTTGTAGAGTGCATCTCAATGCAATGACTATAACATCAAAAATATCCTTACTCGTGGTCTTTCCGCAATCAAGGAATAAAATCATCCCGCATGGAGTCGAGGATGACTTGCTTTTTTCTTGTCCATCATTTTTATATTTTACCAACTACATGGGATCTATAGGCATGCAAAACCCCTACACATTGTGCTCCATACAACGGTAGTACTTAACACTTCCATAGTTTGAAGTTTCAAGGAACTTTGAATCTATCTTCATATCTAAGATTGAATGTAGTCACACTACCAGAGAAAATAAATCGATCTAGAGACAACCTATCATAGGTTCGCAATGTTTTTCTTAGCCAGGATCTCAACATTCCACCCTTGAAACCTTTTTACAACTCTCTAGAGCAAGTAGAAGCCCTACTACCCATACATGTATGCTTGTATGATTTCACCAAATACAATTTGATACCATGTCAAAAATCAAACAATAATAAGTTGATTCTAAAATCAGAAATTTAACATGAAATTATATATAGTTAAAACTAGATACACCGAGTCAAAATAACTATATGGTATTGTTGAGGAGGCAAATCCCCTGCGGACAGAGGCGATCCCTACTAGCCCGGCAGAGGTCTAGCAACAAACAAACAATGCTATGACGCAAGCTCCTAGTTACGAATGAAAGACTTGGGATAAGAGCCCTACCGAATTCCAACGCTAGATCCGAAGAAAGAAGATGTCCCGAGTCCTTCGGCACTCGGCGAGATCACAATCCTTCCACGATCTCCGTGGATGAACACCGCACGAGAGAAACGAACAGACACATGCATAGGAACCGAGCGATACGTAACTAAACATCGGTCAGAAAAGATATACTCGCATTAACATGACAGAAAAAGGAGTGGAACCATAATCATAGTCATCTATTAAAGTGATAAACGAATAGAAGTTACAACCAAGTTACGACGTCGCGACCCTTCCTTCGAACGGGTCTCCGGTTGTCCACGTCTCGCAAAGCTCGCCAAGGAAAGGGAAACCTCTCTGGAGTCTCGTAACAATGGTCTCCTCACTTGAATGGGCCTTAAGGGAAAGAAGGGATTCTTTACAGAGACAAAGGCACTTGGGAATAGGGAGATGCAAAGCTTGACACTTCCGGACCATCGACCCCTTCTGGCCCTTTCAACCTTTCGAGCTCCCTTCATCGATGGATGAAGGCTATATTTATAGAGGAGAGGAGGAGGGTTGGGATCCCTACAATAGTGGAAGGGAGGCCTTGTCCTTTGGGAGGTTCCCCATATGGTGGAAACAAGAGGCCAAAGGAGGAAGGCCGTGGTTATTCGAGCGAAACCACTCTCGATGACTCATCCACGAAGTTGTTGTAATCGAAACTTCGCCTCTTTCTTTAAAAAACTTTTCCAAACACGAGTGGCGCGGGTACAACATCGGGACGGAGAGCGCCACTTTGGCGCGGGCTCGCGCTAATTTTTCCCCCATTGGCGCGAGTACACAACGGGCTACGGCGCCAATGCAAAAACGGTGTAGCTTTAGGGCTGCGCTCGAGAAATGATCAACGAAGGAATGTTGTCCTCATGGGAAAAGGGGATGCAATGATGGTATTTGCAAGGGCATGACACTCGCTTATTGGTCACGAAAACGACCCTCCAATGGGCGAGATGGGGGATTGCGGGGACGGTGACAAATTGCGTGCGCGAGATGCCCCCTAAAGCATGAGGCCCGAGAGAGAGAGAGGGGTGAAATGCTTTCAGCGAGAACATGTCCAACCGAAGGCCCGCCGTCGGAAAACCTGCACGAACGATACAACCGATATCTCAAGTACATGATGTATATATATGCATGGACGCGACGCACATACGAACAGTATACTATAATCCGGATCTAGGGTATGGGCGCGAGCCCATCCAACTAAGATCAAACAAATAGACTCGGTATGGTCGCGCCCATCCGATCATTGAGTCATGTACATAATGACAATAATCCACAATCGCAGCTGGATTACAATGTACACAATCCGAGGTCTTGCGCTCCATCTCGACTCCAAACAAGTACAAGTTCGAGCACGTGAATGTGTGAGCTGATGTCGAACACTGCAAGAACATCGTCACGATTACCGACCAATGATGAAAGTCGTTAACGGACGCGAGAGAAACCACCAATATATGACAATGGTCCTCAAGGTACTGTGCACAATCTCACGGCGTGTGAATAAATGAGGCGGACGTCGAACACCCGCGAGAATCATCCGATCGCGAGGCCAATGATGAAAAACCTCACGTCGAATGCGTGACGAACCGCCATTGAGGCATGCGAGGCTCCAAGGTACCATCGGGCGTCGTCAGGAGCCAACTCTCGGATAATGAGTTGAAGTCGACAGGAGTGACCTTGATCGAAGGTGGGCCATAATGATTCCCACATCATCGACACGAGACGAGAGGAACATAATGTTTTGTTGTGAATCAAGATCGGAGCCCGAGAAATAGAGGAAGGGTTGATATTTGCAGAGGCCAACTTCTCTTGAACACATAAACGGCACGACAATGGATTTGGCGGTATTTGACATCAACGGATCGTAGGTCATGGTGACGAGGCGGTGAACAGATGAGAGGTCAAAAGAGATTACCCAAACCCACGGAGGCAAAGTGGAGCAACGAGATGAGATGTCCCCCAACCCGACACGAATGCGGCACAGTGCCATGTTCAAGAGCGACATGTCGCCGACACGATTATGGTTCCATTTTCCCCCACCATTTCGGTGAGTACCTCTTTATTTTTTTACACAAGCTTGAAGAGGATACCATATGCTTGTCATATAAATCCGCCCTTCGGGCTGAATCCATCCTAGTGCATTTAACGAGTCTAGGAAGGAGAAACTCTAGAGAACGTCATTTCGACGGAATCCAATGTCATCGGGGTTTAACGAGTCCGACAAAGGAAGAACCTGCGTCTTTTCATGTTTAGAGAGTTTGAAAAGATAGCGGAAAAGAAAACTCCACAAGTCCTTTTCGTAAATAGTTCCCCGATCCGAAAAGGTAGAAAAACAATATCCGGAAAACCTCCTAGTCGCGATAGGCTAGGGTATTCCTTTCGTAATCAATCCATCCCGTGCCCGAAAAAGGGTTAAACGCGATATCGGGTGAATGTCGATTCGTGTCCATTTTAACGAGATCGAAACGACAAGGGCCTCGACGATCTTTTCGTGTTTAGAGAGTCGAGAAAAAGAGTCGAAAGATGACTCCCTCCGGAGGAACGAGTGGTATAAAGGGTAGCAAAGCGGTTCGTAATGGTGGAACTACTGCGAACAAATAAAGGTCGAGAGGTCGGCTAACAAGACCACTCATAGCGATGGTTCCTCGGGGAACGGGTAAAACAACCAAGTGAAGGCAGTGATCGAGCCGAGGCATACGACGATGGAGCGAGAAAACCAAGGCTCATCTGGCAAAATAGGGCGATAAGATGACAATCACAAGGGGTAAAATGGGAAAAGGTTTCATTTTTACACAAGCTTGAAATCGAGGAAAATGCGCGAAGTTGGTTTCATTTTTACACAAGCTTGAAATCGAGAGAAACTACGCTTGAAGTTGGTTTCATTTTTACACAAGCTTGAAACAAAGATAAACTATGCTTGAAAGCTGTTTCATTTTTACACAAGCTTGAAACGGAAACAAACTATGCTTGAAAAAGTAGGCATGCAGAGCATGGTGACACAATTCGAGGTACATGCCCCCCAAGCTTCGGTCCACATGAAAAGCGAGATGGAGTGAAGGTTCAAATTACAAGATCAAAAGAAAAGACTCGTCGGGATTTTACGAGATCTTATCAAAGACTCGAATTGAACGGGAACGTGTTTCATTGTTTTAACGAGGTTGACACATTAAAAGAACTATCCTTAGACATCCTTGTTTCATTTTTTAAGGAGCTTGACACAAGAAAATGAAGCGTGCTCCGATGACTTCATCATAATGAACAAGAAGTCATCGCTTCCAAGAAGTTCCACTCCCGATGGAAGAAAAACATCTCGGAAGTCGGGACCCAATGCCCCCGACCGACATGCACAACCCGCATCATCCGCGAGCACGAGACACGGGGTAAGTAGCCACATAGTTGACTGCGGTGGGGCGTGATACAACAGTGGATAAAAACCGAGGAGGGGATGATGGCGGACCGGATGCCATATTAGGACCAAAGAACGAAAGTCGGTCGATGGTCACAATCCGTCCTTCATGTGGAAAACAAAGGCCACACGAAAGAGGGAGGAGACGAGCGTTCCCATGGCATAGGTGTAATCGCGCCCCCAAAAGCGATTGAAATCCAAGGGGCTCCGGAACGACCATCACGTTCATATGAACGGTTTTGCCTCCCAAAGTAACGAGGTAACCTTGGAAGGATCCCCAACGGTTGACTCATTCTTCTATTGAATGTCAACGGATTCTGCGCAGTAACGAAAGCGCGAGCGGCGGTGAACCGAAATCTTGCCGGGTAGTTGATGACGAGTACTAACGAGGCACCTTCGTCGCCTATACTGAGGTGCACAGACCGGACCAAGAGCCCGTAGCGCGGTCTCGAAAGGCACACAAGACGGAAGGCGAAATCTCGCAATCGATTCCGGTCAAAGGAAGCGACCAAACTACTCGGGAGGGGCTACTCATCGACGTGCGAAGGTCTTCCCCGATGTTACGGAAGCGTAGCCTCCTCCATGACCTCCATCTCGAAGGTGGGAGGAATATCCTCCGTAGCCTCCATCTTGGGAGGCGAGGGAGCAACTTCTTGGAAGTACAGACAGAGAATCTTTCCAGGGTCCGAAGAACTGAAGAGACAAGGACATGAGGTATGGGGTCCACTCTCAACAGAAAAGACTCGGTGCACCGCGATGGGGCTGCTCCAACCGATCCCACGACCAATGGTTGGTCGGTGATGGATTCGTGAATTCTGAATTTCGCGGGGGAGTGGGATCGACCAAGGATAACTCTTGACCAATCATGGGATCACCGCGGAGGACCCCGAAGAAAGCCGATTATAACCAGGTGGAAGGCGTGGTGTAGAACCGAGCTTCTGCATGGTTCCAAGACTTGCTTGGCTTCTATCCATATAAGGACAAAGGTGAATGGCATGGTGCCCTTCACACAACTTATGTGTGACTAGCATCTTACCTCGTCTTAGAGTTCTTATCAACAGACTGGCGTGCCCTCAACTCGACTCCCGAAGCCAAAGGCGACCATGAGTGCTCGTTGGACCATGCTTCGAGCACCTTGGGAATGCGCGAGTGGGCTCTCAAGAAGATGGTCTCCCGTGCACAACATGCATCGAGAACTTGACTTTCCGAGGAGGGTTGGAAGGACTATCGAGAGGAGATTCCTTAGGGACGGTGAGCTGACATTAGCCTCGCTACTTCGTACCTCTCTTCTTCGTCTTCTCTTCTTTTCTTCTTAACCACACTGTTACTTGAACCTGGTCATCACGCGAAGAGGAGGAGGAGGACTCGAAACTGAGCGAAGAAGGGGAGAGGTCCACCTTAGAATCACACATGATGTGTTTCGCGTGGATATCACTTGACCAAGAGCGAAAGATATTCGGAACACAGAGGTTGAGAACAACATCAAGCAGTACCATCAGACTAACCTGTGAAGGGACAACGTTGCCATATAAAGGAGCACCAACATTTCCAAAAGAGGAAAATGACCGAGATCTCTTCGAGGGATTCTGGTTTAGTAAACTCGAAAAGTTGCCATCAAACTCAAAACCACACACGGGCTGAAAAAGAGTTAAGGGCACACGATCAAACGGTAACAAGCAATATCTACAAAGCTAATCGTGTGATTAATTTTACCACATTGGAAAATAAGAAGTTCCCTACTGCGTTTGCATGTTTCGAAGAGTCGAGAAACGATAGCAGATGACTCTATCTCTTTCGAGTCGACACAAGCGTGAAAGGACAAGCGCTTGACGGTCTTTTCAAGTTTAGGGGAGTCGAAAAGACCAAATGACCGCTCGCAGAAAAACTAGGGCACAAAGGACACCAAATATCCGTGAACCGGTCAAATATACACCTTGGTTTCAAAAATGAAAGCAGAAATCGACCAAGCACTTCCCGTACGTGCGGTAGTCTCCACAAATGTTGTGTTCGGTGTATCACGGGTATAGGGCGAGCGCGTACTCGGCTTCTGTGGATAAAAGGATTGAAAACCTGAGGGGCTCTCCCTTTATATACCGACGAGACGGGAGAGCGCACCGTACAGCTAGCGCTGTCTAAAGCCAACGAGCGAACGACGACGCTGCTAGGTTTAACGGCAGCCGGAACACGTCTCTAGTCTGAACCTTCTAAATATGTTTAGCCGTTAAGTTCCAATGTTGCCTTTAGATTAATTGAATAAATTTTGCGGTACCATCTTCAATTAAGTTTCAATTTCCGAGCCCTATCGTATGTAGTGTCTCAAAAGACTCCCAAATGCAAAGCTACATGAGAAAGAGAAATCTTTCAATTCATGAATGCTATCTAGTTAAGGAAGAGCTTCAAATAATGATGAAACAAACAGCCAAAACTGAAAACGAAACTTTTTCCCAAACTAGATGACTTTCACTGATCCAGTATTCCTAAACATTCAACGTCTAATTATGCAATGTAATCTATGCAAAATCCTTTTTTCGTAAAAACTATGCAATTGTAATCTATGCACAATTTCCTTTTTTCTTTTTTCAAATAATAAGAATGCACTCAATGCATTTTTCGATAAAAATGAAGAATCTATTTAATGCACGTACAAAGAGAATGCACTCAAAGATATTTTTAGTTTTCAATCACTAAACAATGTGATCTAAGTCCAATGATGAATCTCAAAAAACACTTTTCGATGAAATGTGATCTAAATGCTATCTAAACGAAAAGAAAACTCGAGACGAAAACTAAAAAAACGCAAATCTTCTTAATGAAAGATGAATAGCAAAAGATGCATAAACACTAAGAATGCAATCGTTGTTTCAAAATACTTTGTGACGAAATTCCTCAAAAAGGTGAACACAAAGAGGACTTCCAAAGAATGAAATCAAAACAAGGCATTCATCCCTTTACATCAAACAATCATAGAAAGAAGACATTCCAAATAATGAGCAATGTAATCTATGCTCACACAGAGGAAAAGACCCAAAGGGAAAGACACACTAGTAATGATTAAGGAAAACTCAAATTTTCACACACGAAAGTGGCCCTACTTGTACATTGACAATCAGCGTCACTTGGCGCGACATTTTACCAGAAAACTAGCGCCACGTGCCAGAGGGCGCGGGTTATCGACGACAAGCGCCGCCACCGCTCGAAAAATGAAAAAACAAAGAATTTTCTCCCAACCAAAACCGTACTTCCCACTTCGAGTTGACTCTAAAACAAACCCGGAAGCAAAATGTCGTACTCAAAATAAACCTTTCGAACAAGGACAACGCTACGACATGGGCGCGGCGTACTGCGCTCTAATCCGCGCCGGACGGAGGGATGGCGCGGTCGTGACGCCCGGCGTCACCAGCGGGCGGCGCGGCACGTCGTAGGCTAAACTCGCTGCCCGATCAAGCCAACTATGGAAAAGCGAGAACTCGGAAAAGCAGGCTCGAGGATCCCATCCTACCGCTGGAACCAAAAGCCAAAACGACAAAAAGAACCCAACCCGGAGAAGGTTCAGTCGACGAGCAGAAACAATCGAAGCGAACCCAGACTCATGAAACGGGACAAGGAAAACCCGATACTCGGTGGGTCGCCAATTTGTTGAGGAGAAAGCAAATCCCTCTGCGGACGGGCGACACTAGTCGACGTCTAGCAACAAACAAACAACGCTATGAAACGAAGCTCCACAGCCACGACGAGAGACTTGGACAGAGCCTACACCGACCTCCAACGCTCAGATGCCAAGAAGCAGACGCCTAAAGCTCGCAGCGAATCGAGCAATCCTTTCCACGATCTCTCCGTGGATGAACACATCACGAGAAGAGTACTGAGCAAACGGACACATGCATAGTGGAACCGGCATACGTAACTAAACATCCTGTCGGGAAAAGATATTACTGCGTGTCATGCTGACAGAAAAAGAGTGGAACCATAATCATAGTCATCTATTAAAGTGATAAAACGCATAGAAGTTTACAACCAAGTTTCATCGGCACTCGCGACTTTCCTTTCGATCGGGTCTCCGGTTGTCCGTCGCCTCGCAAGCTCGCCAAGGAGAGTGAAAACCTTCTCGCAGTCTCGTAACAATGGTCTCCTCGCCGCGAATGGGCCCTAAGAAAGAAGGGATTCTTTACGGCACGACAGGCACGTACCTGGGAATAGTGGAGATGCAAAGCTTCAAAGCACTTCCGTGACTATCACTGTACCCTTCGGCCTTTCTTCATCCGGCCCAACCCTCGATGGATGAAGAGCTATGTTAGAGGAGAGGAGAGAGGTTGGGACCTCGCAATAGTGGAAGGAGGCCTTGTCCTTTGGGAGGTTCATATGGTAGGAAACAAGAGGCAAGCAGGAAGGCGGCGTAATGTCTGAACGAAACCACCCACTGCACTCATCCACGGTTGTTGTAATCGAAACTTCGCCTCTTTTTACTTTCCACACGAGTGGCGGCGGGCACAGCAACGGGACGACGCCAATTTGGCGCCAGCTCGGTGTTAATTTTTCATTGGCGCGAGTACAGGATGGGCTACACGGCGCGACGCAAGCGAGTTTTAGCTGCACTCGAGGAAATGATCACGCGAAGGAATGTAATGTCCTCACATGTGAAAGGGCATATGACAGATGCTATAAGCAGGCATGACGCACCTTACGTGGTCACGTGAAACGACCCTCCAATGCGCGATGATGGGGATTGCAGGACGTGTGATCAAATTGCTGAAACATGTATGTTAACCCAAAAGAGACATAATAATGATAATATAAACAAACACATCTCAACCTCTCAAAGCGGCACGTCACTGTTTCTATATTAAACTACGGAAAACATTAAAGATAAAATGTTATAGCTCAAAAGCTCAAATCTCCTCGGATTACCACACGATGGTTCTACCTAATTATCCTTTATTGGATAACGAGAGCAGTATACGAATATGGACATATGGCCAGCATCAAGCCCTAATACCAATGCACCTTCCTTGCATAAGATATATGAGGAGAATGCTGCGCTCCCATAGATCTCGTACACTACAATAAGAATTTTGATGGCACATGCACGCGCGCCCTCTCATTCATATCCTCCATATATGCCCTCGTGCCTTCACTACCTGCGTGCAGAAGTGTTGAAAGAGATGGAAAGCCATGACCACATACTCTACTAGAAGAGTAATAGAAAGGTTACATAGGAACACGGTTTGCAGTACAAACAAGTACAATACTGCCATGAGCTACTACATAACTCACATTAACTCACTCACAACGGTACAAGGACTCCTCTTAATAAATGCGATCCATTGCATCCTATCCATTCATTACAAAATTGTCCACTAGTCCAGAGACATCGTGAGGTTTTTATTTAGGATTATTTTAATCTTTTACTGAAAGCCCTATCAAAAGTGGTTTTAATGCTACTGTACAAATATTGTTGCTAAAGTTAAAAGTATTTGTTTTTAAATCCAATTCCTCTTACATAGCAGAAAGTGAGCGAGAGCCAGAGAAATGTAATTTTGTGGGTAGAAGCTATGTGTCCACATTGGCACATTGATAAACACGTGAATCCATAATCCTCCAGTAGCGTTAGAAACGAAGGAAATGCTCAAGCAAACTCCTGGAAAGCTGAAAGTTGCAAATCACACAAACTAACAAAACAAATTGAAAAAAATGGCGTCCCACATCTGATCGCAAAGAAATGACGGGCATCTAAATGGAAACACATCGACATCATAAACCACTTTTTAATGCAAACAAATTTCCGAGTAAAACGATAGATGAAAGTCGACCGTATCTAACAGAAATGCTGATAGGGTGGACATCATGTTGTAGAAAATTGAATCGCTACCTTAATAGTGGCAGCATGATCGACACATTAGCACAAATGTGTTGTTCTGCGTCTCATTTAGGATTACAAGATCGGGAGGATGAGATTTTGTGGGTACACACAAATCGAGGTAACATACATGCCTAAAGCTGGATACTTTATATGTTGTCACTTCAAGGGAACACGAAATACACTCTTAGTGGTGGAAGCCTTTGAAAACCGAAGACTCAGCCAATCCCGAGAATGCTATTATGGTTGCATGCTTTAGAAATAAAAATACCCACTGGAAGAAAATCCTTTAAAAACCATCCTTCCATGGCTCCATCCTTTGGTGTGCTTAGCGTAATAGCTACCACAAGAGTCACTAGATAACTTTATTCTTATCCGTCACAATGCAAACCGAGCATGGAAACACGGTTTTACGAGGGCTGAAAATTAGTATCGAGGTGGCAAATGTCATTTTATTTTATTTTTATTTTTATTTATATGTTAATTTGACCGATGACAAAATGTTTACACTAAATAACATTACAACATCTCTTTTCACATCTTGGGCTTGAGAGCACCTTTGTGCAGATACGCTGTATCCTAACTTCATAAGTCTCGCCATAGTTCCCCGATCACCCATTTATTCTATGGTCTCTTCATTCGAAATTTATTATGAGGGTGAAGATGGGAAATTTAGATTAGAGTTTCTAGCATAAATACGGTACATATTAGAGAGAAAATCATGGTTCCTGTCTTAAAGCTCAATATGCATGTGCTAGCTACCGACTCGGTAACTTTTGAGATGTGTTGATTAAATAACTAGTAATAGCATCACATTATTAATAAGCTAACACATTTGAAACAAGCGAGAGGGCACTCGCGCGGTATAGTGTGGAACTACATATGAAATGAATATGGCCAAAAATGTCAAAGCCTGGATTTAACAAGCACAGAAGTTTGCACACACATCTAGATAAATTGGTTTCATAATGTTTTTGGGAGTCTTTCAGAAAATGAATTGAAATGATACAATAAATGTTTTGAAAATTTCACTTCTAAATGTCATTAAGAAGATGAATTTCTAAATTGAATCTACATACGGAAATGTGATCATTGCAAATATTCATGTCCTTGCTTCCAAGTGCACCGATCTTGGTAATCACTATCTTTGTAATATAACATATTTACTAAGAAATTTAGAAATGGCCCCACAAATATAGTGCAGATGCTTTTTATGTCGTCAGACCATTTCAAGTGCTCATTAGACTCTGCATGGAGCGAAAATGAATGTGTATTAGAGTGTTAGCTCTGCAGGCGGATAGAGCATGTGCATCACTAGGAGATATAACCATTGGACACTTACTGCCAGCCTCGCAAATAAAAACTTCGCATGGTTGCCCCAAATAAAATATTATGGCCTAAATCTAATGCTACCAAGAATGGAAAATGCTTAATCGGACTAAGCGTGGACGAGTCGAGCACTGAAAGAGAAAGATGTGTATACACACCATAATATGACAATCAAAGCAAAATCATTCTTTACCTCAAGTTAACCTCTACATTCTTAATAAAAATTTCTTATAATGGCACCGTAGTTGCATACTTTCCTTGTAGATAGGTACTTACAAACTTTTTACGGAAACTAGTTGTGGAGTTGAGCATTAAACTTTGAAATTAGAAATAATGTGAAAACAATTTTTTATGGAAAACAAGAATGATGGGAAAAATTTCATGCTTCTTTAATTAGCATTATTAATTTAGATATTGCCTTGTTCAAAAGCCCAAAATAGCAAGAAAGTTCATGTCTCGATCAGCAGGAAAAGGATCGGCGATCCCATTCGAATGGTCGCCTTAGATTCACCTCGCCTATCCTCTTTGAGCATCAGAGAACAAGACTATCAAAATAGAATGGACCGGAGAAATATATAACAAATAGCAAGTGGATTATAAATTAAAATTTTCTCCCAAACCATGGAAGCGTGACATAAAAATACTATGATACATATCTACCATGGCCAATGACCTACCGTGAATTAAAAATAATCACATTGCCTTTGAATGTAGTGAATTATTCAACATACGACAAGAAACTAGACGTACCTTCCGCAGCTTGGATTCCTGTGTGTATTGGATTCCTAGGACACTCTTTAGTCATGTGAATAGTTCAAACAATCCATGTCCCATCTCAGGTCGCATGTCTCTCCTTTCACACCTCTTCCTCTCTCTCTCTCTCTCTATCATTGGGTGACACTAAGGCCAAAATTGTCGGCCTTTGTTGGAGGAGCATATTTCCACTTCCTTGTCTCATTTAATGCATAACCACCAATTCTACCACCGAAACAAAGCCACTAACCTTCCCCTTTTATTGCTTAGAACACATAATGACCGGCCAAATCTTTGATGCACAAGAAATTAAATGATCACCGGAGAAAAATTTCTCTTTGAATTGTGCCATCATTCCGCGTCTTTAGAGCATTTACCATCAAGCCCGCGGTTAATATTGGAAGGTTGTGATGGTGCGGTCATGATGATCTGAGATTATAACCAATGCCAAGCCCACAATCAACATCACGTATATTTCAACCCTCCACCACCACCGCCCCATTGCCACCCTTTTCCACCTCCTCGCTCACCACACCTTCTCCCACCGCATAGAACATTTTAACAACACGTAAACCAAGCTATAAAGAGGTGTCTTGAAAATTTATCCAAAGACATATAGTAAGGTAAGCATAATAGCAGCACAAATTTCAAGAGTTTGACTTTCAATGAAAATATACGATAATTATTAAGAATCACATACCGACTTTCCTAGCCTACTCTGTTTGGCCCGCAGTCGACTATCAATTTACAATTTTCATGCGGTACAAATCCGGGTGAGAAATGTGACTGCGTATTTTTGTCACCATTCAAAAATCTCTACGGTTTAAATGATTTAATGAATCAGAAGTTCCAAATTCTAACCAAAGAAACTCAGAATAAATCCACAACAAAATCACATGGGAAAATTAACTAGTGCAAAGTCTAAGTCTTCAATTTGCAAAGTGCTATCCACTCTTCATTTCCAAATCCATTAGCTCCCTAAGAGAGACTTGCTGACCGCGCGAGCAACCAAACTGGTTCACAAGTTCAGACAAAAGTGTGCTTCCTTTTATGTAACAAGGGCAGTAATATATGCCTATCTCTGCCCACCTTGTCCTTCCACACGACAGACACCATGCATACCTATGTCTCTAGCAACATCAAAGCTACAACGAGATTTGATTGACTTGATATCAAGATCACGAGGTTGCAACATCCGTAGCAGCAACAACATGGGTAAATCCTCGACTGGAACCTTTGTATAGGTCTCCATAGCGAGAAACTCCGGTGCTGGTCTCCATGAAGGAGCTGCAATTTTGGAAACCATCATGAATCAGCCGGTGTCCAATCTCATAAACCTTTGTCTTTATTGAAGCAAAAACTAGAACATCTCCATTACCAATTATTTCGAGAATTTTTTCTCGAGAAGCGAGGCATTTTCTCTAGCATCTCAAGGAGTACATGGACAATTTTGTGATGTCCTCATTTTCCCTTCCTATTTCTATAGCGACTCTCACAAGTTCTCGACGGAGACTTTCCCTACGCCAAGCGCTCCACTCTTCGGCATAGTTGCAGTAGAAAAAGAGCGGTGTACGTCTGATCAAAGGCTGTATCTCAACCCACAATAGATACTGATTTGAGGCTCAAAACATGTCAAATCATCCTATCTCGCCTCATGAAATCACTACAGTTATAGAGTTGTTCCTCGACATTGTTAATGCCTTCAATATTCACGCATGTCAATCGGCAACCTTTCCTCGGGATAGCAACGCTACCAAGCGAAGAGACCCTACAGCGGATGCTAGTGAGAGGAGGCTAGTGTTGTAAAATTGGCCAAAATTGTCCAGTAAATCTGCAACATCCGATTTTGGCAACGGAGTTTTTAGCAGAATATTTTAATGAAATTTCCAACAAAAGGTGGTGCGTCGCAGGTTATTACCGATGTTTTTTTCACCGTGCGCTACATGGTGTCCGCGCATCGGTTTGTGTCATCTAGATGGTCATCCTCGAGGCAATCAAAGGTGCCGGGCACCGTCAAAGGTTCTGAAGCACGCGGCTATTGTCACTATAGGTGAGCTACACCGCACGCAGGGCCAGCTCTAACTGGTATTGGGATTTGTGTGGTGCCCATAGGTCGTATCAATGCACTAGTGCATAGTCTTATAGAAATGCACCATTGCGCGGTATCGATTTGAAAAACGCACTAATTGTTCTTAACTCAGCATTGGTATTTGTGTGGTGCCCATAGGTCGCATGCAAACGCACCCAGGTGCATAGTCCTCGCACAAATGCACGGTGCGCACATCGCGTGCAAATGCACCAAGAGTCTATAATTGGTATTGGTATTTGTGCGGTGCCTCATGCGTCGTAGGAAATGCACCGGTGTGTTGTATCACACAAACGCACTCGGTTGTATAGTACATCGACACCTGCGTGTTCATTTTGTATTTTTAGAAACATCGACTGTGACGGTGTAATTATTGTGATTTTTTTAAAATTTGCATCATTCACTTAAAAAGTCAACACATCTGGCACGATATTCATATTAATTAAATTTTTATTAATGCATTTGAATGTGATGATTTGGATTACATTTGTTATATCATATCATAATTATTTTGATTTAATTAAATTTCATTATTCATCAGACAGACACATATCTTATAACGAGATTACGTACAATTAAATCTTTTATTAGTGCATTTGAATGTGATTGCTTTGGATTAATTTGTTATATCATATCATCATATTTCACATCTCTTCATTATTATATTCAATCATCCATAAATTTAATCAATGGTGTTACATTTTCATAGCGGCAATGGAGAACATAATAAAATAAATTAAAACATATTTTATTATTATTATTATTATTATTATATACATATATATATGAATAAGATGCAGGTCTTTTAGTCAGTACAAAATGGGACAGAAATATTGGTATCCCTTTGTCTTTCTAATTGGGACACTATGTTCATTAAAATAAACAAAATATCTGATTTTCATAGACAAATATTTCATACAACGCAATTCTTTGATATACAAACATAGTCGACTCATCATTCTTTGCTTAAATTGTTTTCATTGTCTCGAGCTACTTCCATGAGCTTTGGGTGTTTTTCGCAAATCTTTTGTTCACGGTGTTGATTGCTTTTCTTCAGCTTCTTCACCCTCCATCTACGAAACATAAAATACATCATGTAATGAGTGTATATACAATGGTGGGAATGATGACTCCAATATTAAATAATATGCGTCGATGTAATGTAAATAAAATAAATGACGTACCATAGCAACAATTGACTCGTGACCAGTGCTGTTACATTCTTTCAAAACCATGTACTATATCATCTTTCAAGATTTGTCTTTTTGGCTGCACTCCTACTTTGTTTCACAGTTTGACACCCCATAACAAATCATATATTTAATATAAAAGATTTTTGTGTTCTATTAATTACAGATCGGAGCCAAGTGAAACAAGATCGAGAGAAGGCTTACAACTCCACAATTGATCTATGATATGCCGAACATATACCAATATCATGCAACCCAGATTTAACCCAGAATGCGACCAATCAGCTTTGATGGCTCTTCTCTTGTATGTTAGCACACAGTCAAGAACATTCGATGATGACTTTTTGTAAAACAACTTAAAATATACAAAAGTAGAAATCTCAGTGAGTTGCTATAAGGAAGTAACAATTACTCACAAACTCCAGAATATCAACCCTTTTCGTCCTTGTCGTCCTATTTTATGTGTTGAATGGATTCCATTTTCTTTTCTTTTCTGCAAGAAAATACTTTCAAAATTAATATTTAATGCTAAATTGTTTATTTATTGAACCTAATGATCGAAAAATTCAATGATTACATATTACATTTGAAACACGTTGTTGTTGAGATGCCTTCTCCTGCGATGCAATTTTGTCCACTTCTTTGACCATCTCCTTGTACACCTTTTTGGACATTCCTACTGGCATATTTGTGATATCAGCTCATTCATCTTTTGATATTTTCATAATCTTCCTGAAAATGTAACATGACAATAAACTATTTAATTTTTATATTGATATATGAAAAGTAAATATAACAAAAGTGATATTTATAAATTATATTTATAAATAGTTCTAGACAAACATTTAAAGGAATATTACTTTTTCATTTCTTTTTTTTTTTTAATATATTTTTGCTATTAAAAGTCTGACATGTCTCATTGACCAATTCTCTGGAAACTCTTCTTGTAGTTTAGATAAAATTTGGGCCTTGGAATCATTGGATTGATTTTTTTATTGTAAGTGGAAATAACGTCTATATATTCATTCCACTAGATCCCTAAAACTTTTGTAAAAGGTTTTCTCCCTTTCATTAACCTCCAACATCACTCTCGATGAGCTAAGCAGAAATTCATTTTCATTTGCATGTGCAGTTTTTTTCCTTTCTTAGAACAACATTCATTTTCTGAGTTGTTAGTCCCTGTAGAACATTCAAGAGATGTGAATTATAGATTGTTTGACACATGTTACCTAATAATTTTAAGTATATTATTAATGGAAATTAAGAAAATAAACTCATATTGGATCGATATCATTTTTTCATTCACCTGATTCATCCTTTTGCAATTTTTCCATCAGGCTTTTACGCTCTTCTGGTCCTAGATTAGAAATAATCTTATCGAGCTTTGTCATTTTGTGGCTCTGCATGATACACAGTAAACAATATATATTATTTAAACTTACATATAGTTCAAAAATAATATTTTTTGTAAAGAATTTACCAAGAACTTGTCTCTTTTATTTTTCTTGATGTGTTATTAGTATTTTTATTACTTGATATCTTGTCAGCCATTTCTTTATCAATATGAAACATCTACCAAATCATTCATTAATATATTTTATAAATTAATTGTCAGATTTTCAGGTAATTTTTTTTTTTCAAGAAACCGATGTGCCATTCATGGTGTACGCATCGACGTCTGTGCATGGGGGTCTTATAAACACATCGCCAAAAAAGTATAATAGACTGTATGGTGCTCCATGTCAACACGAAGAACTAGTGTGTTACATGTTAACCACAACACCGATTAACATAGACAAAATAATAAAAATTGTCCAGTGTTAGTTTTTGTAGCATAAATGCCCTGCGCAAATAAGGGACCACCATACGGTGATCTCTATCAACTAGGAGACCCGGTGCGGTGCGTTATATGTTACATGGTGGCGCGATTAACACAATAATTTTTTTTTTTTGTGAAACATCACATGCACAGTGTGCCATAATGAAATAGCGCATCAGTGCCCTATTTTACATATAGCACACTTATAAAAAAACTTGTTTTTAAATTTTTTATCACATAGTACTTTTGTGGTGCACTAGGATAATCCAGTGCACCAGTGTGCTAGGTTATGTTGGCCGCACCGATTAAAAAAATTCTTTTTTTTTAAAACTCACGCAAGGGCCGACATGGATTGGGATCCGACTATGCAAATCATCGCATGGGTTAGATGTCATAGGCCTATATATAGCAATACAAACCCTATAAATCTAAAATGGAAAGCCCTAATTCTGAAATCACAGAAACAGGGAGAAGAAAAGGGCAGAAAGAAAAGGAATGAAGGGTTTAGGGTAAAAATGGATTTTTTTTTTAAATTTCTCAAAATGAAAAATAAATTGAAATTTTTTTCTCACTGTGTAAAAAAAAAATGTAGAAAAATTAAAAAAAAAAAAAAAATTTAATCATGAGATCGTTTGAAATTCTATGCTACCGAGCTTGAATCACGAGAGGTTTGGAATTCTAATTGTCTAAATACTTCTATTCCAACATATTTCACTGCTCCACTGTGCTCTTGTGCTCCAGGTATGTCTCCTACAAATCTCTCGCTGATTTTTTTTGCAAAAATAGTGAAATAATGAAAAGTGTTTAGTATTTAAATAATTTTTTTATGAAATAAGATTTTCGAAAATATTTTGCCTCCCATTTTTCAATTTATCATTTTTTTCACTTAAAGAAAATAGGGTTGCGATTTTTTTATTTGCGGTTATTCGTCACCGGTGCGTCACTTAATAGCACTGCATTGGTGCATCCGTTTATAGTAAGGAACCAGTGCGCAGTAACTAAAACGCATTGGTGCAGTTATTTTTAAATTAGCACCGATTACAAGAAGTTCATTTTTAAGGCACCGAAATTACTTTTAGGTGTGTACACCAAAATTTATTGTTGATTTTGCTCAAATGTAGGGGAAAATATCATAATTATATCGAATGGAAAATTCTTTAAAATCTATCTCATTCCATAATATTTTTCAAAGTCCATCGCGGAGTTCTCCCTATCCATCTCGAGACGTAATATTTACTTCATATTTTATTTATATTCTCATTATCTAATTGAATTTATGTTTTTTATCCATGTCAATCATGCACAACTTAATTAAATTTATAATGTATACAAATTTACAGGTTCATGCAGATTCAGAATCGAGTTCAGATGCACGAAATAGTCAAACAGGTCCAAAACGTCGAAAGCTCTTATCAGGAGAAGCATATTGCAAGGTGAATTTGGTAGATGAAAATGGACAATGGCTTCACCCTGCCAATTGTAACAATAATGCATCTTCTAGCGACAATTTTGAGACAATGATAGTAATAATTATAATTGTTTGGTATATTGATTAATGTAATTATTTCAACGTCGAACTAGTTAATCATGCAATATTGTCAACATGCTTACTAATTGATATCATATATTTTTTACTAATTATGTTCAATTTTTTTTTTTTTTTTTAAATTATTTGGATTCTAGTGATGATGAGCTACCTACCTACCGTCTTTTTTGCACCCCACAATAACTTCAAATCGAGAGAAGACTGAATTAAGAGAGAAAATGGGAGAGGAATGATACCAAGAATGGTTGAATCAACCACTAATTCAATTCCCGCTACGTCCAGATTCACCAATTAGGAATGACTACAACAATAGTAGTTCTTCACAAACTGGCAATGGAGGCAATCAAATAGAGATTAAGGGATACAACTACCATGGAGACAATGTTGTTAGATGCATTCCAAAACAATGATCAGCTAGGGGATGATTCACTGTGGATGACCATTTGTCGGGGTTGAAATCACATGACCATCTGAATCTTCTAAGAGTACGTATAATGTCAAAAGAATGATTTTATTATTTTTTATATTAATAAATTTGATCCCATGCAGGGATCATAAAACATAACTAATTTTGTATATTATTGCACATGTTTATAACTTTGCAGTGTCATTATTCTTAATTTGTGCGTGGGTGTGTGAAACATGAATTCCCTCAAGACCTAGGATGTGCCATATCTAAATTATCTACATTTTTATGTTGGATCACATCAAAGGAGATTCATGTGGCTAGCATTTCACGGTGGCATCAAGAGATAGTTGATATTGTTTGTATGTTTGAGAAGGAATTGCCGACGAGTTTCATGGACTTGCAGGTTCATCTTCTAATCCACCTAGTAGATGAGGTTGAATTAGTTGGGGTGGTTTTTTGTCGTTGGATGTTATTCTTAGAGAGGTACATGAAGAAATTGAAAGGTTTTGTTCGACAAAGGGAAAAACCCGAGGGGTCTATGGCAGAAGGGTACATATCATATGAGTCTATCTATTATGCCAGTGAGTACATCAAGCAGATCGATAATATACCAGGTGCAGTGATTTGGGACGATGAAAGGGATGAAGACAAAAGAGAAGGGGAGTTGCTCCAAACGAGTGGAAAAAAGCGCTTGATAAAGAGTATGTGACTTATAATTTTTCATATTTACACAAAGTAAATATTCATGTTGAACTTCGATATAATGTATATTTTAATCTCCATGTACTATATAATGTCAGTTTGATTTCATCAGCGAATGTAGAAATTGAAGCAATCAATAATTTCGTTGTTTACAATTCTGAAACGACACAACTGTGGGTTGCATTGTAGGAACAAAATAGGATTAAATGAGATAGTGAGAGGAAAGAATTCATACATTTGAATGGTAGAAGTGTGCCTTATCCCGATCATTTAAAAGAAAATATGCCAAAAATATGCCCCAACAGTTGGCTTGCTGACCAAGTCAGAGAGAAATACGGTACAACCGGTCGTTACCTGCGTGCTGAACAAGATGCGCTAAACGTAGGGATTGGGTGCAACAACTGGGTAATAATCTATTTAATTTATATGTACATTTGAAACTTAATAATGCACCTTTCAAATGTAATTACATCTATATTTCATATTTTAACTATTTGGTTATTATAAGACACATGACACTATGATTTTTTTAATTTTTTTATAATAGGTGCATTTGTTCCCATCTATGTGGGCATATGGACACCATTTTCGCATAGAAAATGCCGATGATGGAAACATCACATAAGACTATGGAGTGGAAGTCGAGTTTGATCAATCTAGTCGATCTAGCCATCGTGATCAGAACCTAGTACGAGGGATGTTAGGTTACGTCGGAAAGATACAAGGGATCATTGAAGTGGATTTCTCTTCTTTCAAATGTGTTACTTTTAGGTGCAAGTGGTGGGACACCTTTGATCAAAATAATGTAAATGAAGATTGCGATAGTAGGCTAATATGTATAAACTCTAGAAATATGTGTAATGAAGCTAAGGAGCCCTATGTTTTCCCCAAAGACTGCAATCGAGTGTTTTTTTACCCAGATGTGTTGGATAGGGATTGGTGGTTTGTATTGAGACATGACCCTAGATCAAAACATATTTTTAGGAACATAGTGTTATCATGCCATGCGAGCTGGAAGATAATGAGGGTGATCATGAGAGCCGAGAGTGATATGGTACATGTGTTATTTCATCAATATTTATACTTTTTAAGATGGGTTTTTTGAAACATTATAACATGTATTTTGAATTAATTGGTAATTTTCATTGTGTTAATGTTAAAATCAATATTTCACTTCATAATCTGCAATTATGTTCGTCTAAAAAACAATGCCGTACTATATAAAGTTCTTTTTTTTGTATGTAAGATCATAATAAAATAATGATAATTCTAAAGTACATGAATTTATTTGCATTATTTTCTAAACTTTATTATGTTACAAAAATTCATATTATTCTAGATTTATTATTTTACAATTATTTAAAATTTTACAAATTTACAAATTTAAAATTTTTAATAAAATCATTTCACATTAATACAATTAAAATTTTACAAATATTTAACATACAATTAGAATTAGAATTTGAATTAGAATTTCAATTAAAATTTTACAATTTCACATACAATTACAATTAAAATTACAATTACAATTGCAATTTGAGAATTTTACATACAATTACAATTATAATTACAATTTTACAATAACAATCATTTCACAGGTAATAAAATTAAAATTTTACAAATATTTTACATAGAATTAGAATTATAATTACAATTTTACAATTTCACGTACAATTGCAATTACAATTTTAGAATTTTACATATATACAATTACAATTTTACAAATTTAAAATTTACAATTACAATTACAAATACAATTACACACCGTGATCGCCATTATGTTAGGGTCCCGTGATTTGGCCGATTGGCTAGCCAAATGACGATGTAACATCAAACCAAGCTTTGGAGCCCAAGGACCTAGCCTTCCTGGACTTAGAGAGGGCTCTCTCTATAAGTGTAAAAGATGTCTGTGTGTTTACTTGCGATGTTCTGATATTAGGCTAGTTATGAAGTATGTTTTTGGTTTTTTTGGTTTTTAAGTTTGTGAGGGATGAAACTGATCAAATACATAAACTGGATAACAAGATGTAGATAAATTGGGCTATGGGGTCAAACAGGTCAAGGAAGCTATGAGGTGATGATGTAAGGCTGCTGTAGGGCCGATTTGATTCACGGTAGAAGGGATCTTTGGGAAAAATGGATTAAATGGACAACAAGTTGGTGAAAGACAAGGGATTTCAAGTGTAACTAGTTCATAGCAGACATAAACATGTTATAGCAAGCCATTAATCATGCTAAATGCAACTATGAGCTAATCAATACATAGAAATCAAACATTCCAGCCATACATAAAGGTATAAGACCCTCTAACTTCGGGAAATGGCTATCAGACTTTGGGGAAAACACATAAGACAAACTAACAACTCATAAACTACGCCAGAACGCCTAAACATAGTCTCTAAGTCATTGGGCACTTTGACAAACAAGCTTTCATAGTTTTAGGCAAAGGGCTAGATCGGGACTAGGCCTCCTTGGTTCAACAAGATGATCAACAAATCAATCAAAGAGAAAGTTTTATGGATAGAACTATGGGCAGCTGATAGGTAGGTAGGAAAAACCATACATCCTACTCAACATACATAGAACTTATGAATAAAACTTAGCAACAATACCTTAAGTTACTAAAGAGCAGCTAAGAATTCTTTAGCATAACTAAGGGAGAAGAAAACATCAAGCTATGAAGATTCATGGATTTTGAGGTGCCTCCATGGGCATATCTCAAAATCAATCTTTACTGATCTATAGCAGCAAGAAATATGTATTATGAATGAAAACTAGAAGACAAAAACATATCAAGAAACACTATACCATTCTACCATGTCAAGGAATCCATCAACAATCCTTCATCATTCCTCAAAAGCATCCAAGAGGCAGTCCAAAAATCATAACTCAAGTGTATTCTTCAAAGCTCATATGACCAATGTATTAATTCTTCTCTCAAGTTCAGCCTCTTAATTTACAATGAAACCCATGGAATAAATAGGCTTGAGGGAGGAAAACCTCATGGAGCAACTAGCTATCCCATTGGCCAAGTCAAAATATCTAAACTTGTCCTTGAGGCTTTGCAAAGCCCAAGGCACAAAATATCCCATAAAATATCTAAAAAACTGATAAAAACGGAAATTATATTGACTTTACATCATTTCCCAATGATAAAAATAGCTTAACGCACATTTGGGAAAAGCAGATTTTTGGAGTTCAAAAATTACAAAAATACTTCATATTTATGCCCGAAAAAGGTCCCCTGACTTGCTGGATGCAATAGGCAGCCTTCCCGATGTCAAAATGAGGCTCATGAGGGCTTGCTGGAAAGCTCTCTGTGTCTACTTTCCGGCGCAACTGGAACCAACTCAATCCGAGGTCCGGAAGTCATCCAAAACTGTACCTGTGTGAAAAAACCCAGAAAATAGCAGATTGCTGATATGGCGGGCAGAACGTGCAAAATGAGGGTGTTTTTCGCCAATTTGAGGGGGCGAATGATCTCCAAATGCCCTGAAAATCGCTGGAGACCTGCTCATGGAATTATGGCATCCATTGGTATCATTCTCCTCCCTTGACAACTCACCAAACTGAAATGGCGAAATTATGAGTTTTCGACCAAAAACCCAAAAAATGCCAAAAAACAAAAAATTGTCGAACAAGGCCCAAAATTGGCATGCAAGACCCTCAAGGGTCCATAGCAACATGCTTCGAAGCTGAGGCCAAAATATCAAGGGCTGATATGCTTTTCCCTTCCTTCCGTGCTAGGCGCTTCTCCCTTCAACTTCTTCAATTTCTCTTGTGCTACCTTTAATTTTCGCTTGGCAAACTGATTTAGCTTCTGAAAGTGAAGAGTCCTCTTTCTTTGTAGCTCAAGATCCCTGTTCACCTTCTCAAGCTTTGTTTCCAAATGCTGGTTAGCCCTCTCAAGCCATGCTTCTTTGTTTTCCTCAATTTCCTGCTCAAGGAGGGCAGTGAGAGGAAAGGCTTCGAAATGAGCTTGTTCTTCTGCTCTCTGCTTTTCCAAGGCTCTTCTAAGCCCGATGGTCCTAGGCCTCTTCCGCCTAGGCTGGTCTTCCTCCTCCTCATCATCAAACTCACCAATGAGTTCTTCAATTCTTGCTTGTGCCTTTTCTGCCTCTTTCTTATACTTGATTGCCCTTGCCTCATGAATAGCTGCATGAAACTTCATTTGTTTGTTTTCAACCTCCAAGAAGTGGTTGAAATTCCTTGCCCTTTGAAGGTCTTCTTGTAACACCTCAATTTTCCCCTCTTTGTGAATGAGGAGGTTTTCAAGGAGGCGGGCCTCATTGTCACTGTCATCGCTTGGGATAGGGATGACAGCTAATTCATCTCCATGCTTGGCACTTTCTCCAACTATGCTTTTGCCTTTGAAAGCCAATCTGGCGCTTTTCCTCCTTGGCAAGCTAGAAGGTGTCTTTTTGGGCAATTTCCTCTTGCTAGGAGCAGTCTTGGTCACTGTTAAGGTGGCAGCTTTAGCTTGCTGTCCTTCCTCAATATCCTGTCCAGTTTGTGGCTCAAAGGTAGCTGGTGTACGCCCAACAGCGCTCTCAGCTGGCATGCTGGCTGCTGTCCCTGCACTTTTGTAGGCCATTGTTGTTCATCAACATCTAGCTGCTGCTGTTCATCAACATCTAGCTGCTGCTGTTCACTGCCTTCTCCTTCTCCCTGTGGTTCACTGCCCTCTCCTTCTCCCTGTTGACTTGGTTGCCCAGTAGTCATTTTGAGTTTTTTAGGTGTAGGCCTACTAGACAAAGGCACTGGGCGATGGACAGGATGAGTAGGAGACACATGAACAGGAGGGACAGTGGCAAAATCTGAATGGCTAATGAATGAATCCCATGAAACCCCTTTCTTCTCCAGCTGGTGTAAGAAGATAATCTTGATCAAGGAATGATGAAAGAGAGAAGGGATTTGCTGAGGTGGAGCCTTCTTTTGGACAGTAGAAGCCATTTTCTCTATGCTTTTGGACAAAAAGTATGGAAGGTTTAGTTGCCTGCTTCTGGTAAAATGCATCAACAAGTGGACATGATAGGCATAAATTCGGTTAAACCTCCCTTCACAAGTGAAATATCTCATTATGGCTTTCATCAGCGGATCATAACTGTCAAGAAGATAGGAAAAAGGGAAAATAGCAGTGATGGTTTCCCTATGTTCAGGCTTGATGAAAGGTTTATAATCCTCTAGATCAAGATGAGCTTGTTTAAACCACTTTTCACCATGATACGGGATCTTGGTAGCCTTGGACACATACCTTGGGGAAATTTTGAAATCAAGACCCGCCAATTGGAAGTGTTTGTCCTTGAATCTCAAAGCGCACAAATGTGTTGGTGGCGAAAAACTCTTGACTTCTTCTATCCTCTGGCAGAAATCAAGACAGCCTACTTCATGGAAATTGAAAAGCACCGATGGGTGAGCATTGATTTCTTCCGTGGAGATAGGCTCATATCTCTTATGTGGACCGCTCCTGTGATCTTGCTTTGGAGGCATTCTGACTTGAACAAGCTTTGGAAGAGGCAAACTGCCTTCACTGTATGTAAAAATGCTCTGCTGGATTGAAACTGGTCACTAGACTGTTTGGACAGATATGGACAATGTGGTTTGGATGAAATGCAACAAGCTTTTGTAGCACACAACTTCTGCTCCCTTTGAAAACAACTTTCTACTTTTGATTGTACCTCAGCCAGGCAAACAAACTGCTGTGTATATTCCCTATGCACAGTAATGAAAATCACCTTTCCTGTGGATTTGTTAGAGGCCAATCCACACACCAATATTTGGTCTTCAAGACAAATATTAATTATAAAAAACCCTACTCTTCAGAAATGGTCTTCCCTTTGAAAAATATCACAGTCAACAGCTCTTCAAAATGATACAATGTAGTGAAAAGAAGGGCAGACCTAGGTTAGGTGAAATATCAGTGCTTAGTGCTTTATGAAGAACACTTTTTACTTGTGAAGTTAAAAGATCAGCCACCACCTTTGTACCTCTGCCTCCAAATTTAAATTCCCATCAACAAACTCTGCCCTTCAGTGTCCTGTTCACCTTTGGAAAATCTCTGTCAACAAATTCACAGTAGGAAATAATACAGTGAAAGAAAGGCAATGTGCTGTGAGAAAATGCCAAAATCACTCTATTTTTTGAAGTCTCAGATGTCAATCAATACACCAAAACTCCTTGCTCAAGGAGGCTTTCAACCATTAAAAACCTTGCCCTACATAAGTGTGCCCACTTTCCACTGATCTTGCACATGTGAAATCAACCCTTAGCCTTTAGGCAGTCAATACACAGTATTGGAGCAAAAATGACAGAGCTTTTTAGGAGACTACAAAGCTTTTAGACAGAGGTTATATGAGTTTTCTCTTGTCAAAACAATCAATGGTCCCTCATGAATGTAGCCCTCTGGTGATATTATGAAAACCTTTGCTTGAATGGATGGCAACTTTGTCAATAAGTTTTGAACAATACAAGGCAGCCAACTAACAATCATTGAATACTGTATTTTTATGAGTAAGGTGAACAAGCTTCCTCCGGAGCTTCAATCTATACACTTCTGCTTGACCAAGAACCCTTTCTCCCATTAAAATTTACTGTTCTCTGTGTATGTTATTTCACTTAAACAAAAACATGCTCATTTTAAAGTTAACCTTGTTGTGGATATACAGTCAAAATCATATTTCAGAGCGGAGGTAATAGGGTTTTAAAAGCTCCAAGGTTTGAGCAAAGGCTGTAAGGGTTTCTCTTTTTCAAAATGATGAAGGCCTTTTAAAAATGGAATATCAGTCTTTGGGGAGAAAAAACGTTCAACCATACATGCTGTTCCAACCGATATACCCATGCAAAAAAACTGACTTTTGTCATTTGGCAATTTCGGGAATGTGAATGAAATTTCGAAATACCTCTTGAAGACGTTGAAAACAACCTTGGAGGAGAGTTGGATCAGCTCTGGAGACCTTTTAAACTGCGCGGTACTCTTTAAAGATTGAACGTCGCGCAAACAAAGCCTGTCGGGTCGACCTGTTGGGTGGTCGGGTGGTCGGGCGTGTACAGGCGCGTCGCGCCAATGTACAGGCGCGTCGCGCGTACACGGGGTGCCCTTGTTAATTCGGCCCTAGGCGCGTCGCGCGAGGTTTCCAGGCGCGTCGCTCGGCTAGTAAACAGTGCCAAACTCTGTCAAACGACCCGAATTTGCCTTGTTTGATGCTAGGGAGGCGTAGAAACTTGGTTTGCAGTTTGGGAAGGATAACATTACCCTCGACCTTTCACCTTTATGTTATTTCAAATTGTCCAACGGTCACTTGTTTTTTTAAAAGCGGACTTTTGGTTTGGCTTCTTTGTAAATTTTCACAGTCTTTTCGACACTTCAACATTGAACTTGAAACTCTGAAAACTAACTCCGTATCTTCCCAAGTTCTGTCACTGTTTCTAATGATGCTGGTGATATTTATGATGCATAACAACCTTCTTCAAAACTGTCAATGAAATAACTGAATACTGCTTTGTTCTTTTGAATAATCAAAAGGTTGTGCTTCTTTTTAAACTTATTCAAACAATGATCATATGCTGAATGACTTTCTGAACAAAATGAACAATAGCTCACAAGGGGATATCTTCTTGGTGATGGAATTCAAAGAGCCCTGTCTGCTGGTTCTCTTTCCATGTATTTCAAAGCTTTCAAAACAGGATAATGACCGGTGCTAAAATGTGTTGACTGTTCCCTTTGCAGAAATGCCTCCTGCTACTTGTGGAGTATGCCTTTTCTCTTATGCTTGCCACATTGTAGCTGATTTCTTTTTATGCTTTCCAAGCTCTTCAAAACTAGATGATGACTTGGGATAAAATGACCTGACTGCTCCTTGCTTTGCAGAAATGTCTCCTCCCTTAAGCTTGGTTTGAAAGAATCCTGTAGATGTCTTTTGATTGAATTTGCAATAGTGAAGTGCTTCATGGGTTTTGAGTGCTGCCCAGACCTAATAAAACTCATTTCCAGGAAACCCTGTCTTAATCTGCTGATGGCTATATGATGAGCAGGCTTTGGCAAAAGCTCTTTTTGTTCATGGTGTCAATCCCTGCTTCCAGGTGATTTATAAGCTTCTCCCTGGACTGTAGCGCCTTCTTTAGGTTGCATGCTTTCACACTATACTTCACTGTTTACTCAAAAGGAGCTCCTTTAGACTTCTGGGCAAGGGATAGTGGAGTACTGTTTAACCATTGCCTTTAAAGAAACTGCTCCTTGTGGTATCAATGCATGCATATATTCAATATTGTCTCCTTTCTACTATAGGTACAGTCTGACAGACAGCTCTTTGAATAGGGAAACCAATACCTTTGCATCATAAACACTATCATTTACCTGTGCAATGACTTCTATTTAATTTCTTTGTATCTTTCCACTGCATTCTTATATCAATCAGTTTTAGCAACCTGCAATGGCTTTGGCCATCTGCTCATACATGGAGGAGGCTCTTCATCAGGTAAGGTATCTGAAGGTGTTTTGACAACTCTGTTTGACACAGATTTTCTCTGGATGTGATGGTAAGTGAACCTCTTGAAAAACATCAATATTAGCATCTCTTCTTGCAAGCATCACTGTATTTCAGCAAAAACCCTAGCCAAAGTGACATTGTCTCTCTGCACTGTTCTAGGGGTGACTGAAATATCATCATTTGGTTTGGTCATCTCATGACAGATTACTTGATAAATAGTTTCTGTGACTATGGAGGTTAGTGCCTTTTGAAAAACCAAGAACTTTCTTTCTGCCTGTGTAATGGCATTTTTGTCAGCATCTACTCAATTTGATCTTATGGAAAACAGGCTGCTTAAGATTGGAATGTTTGCTAATGATATGCTTTTCTAAATTTCAACAATTCACATGACTTGAAAGCTTCAGATGACTTCCTTTATCAGACCAGACTCCCTTTTCTTTTGAGCTAGCATATTTCAACTCTATTCCTGTTATGATAATCAGTCACATTCATAAAACCTGGAGTCTCTGTTTCATTTGTTTCAGTTCAAGGAAAACCTGGACTTTTGCAAATCTTCAAAGTCAATACTGGCCAGCGCCCTCTGCTTGTGGATGAAGGAGGCGCCCTAACCCTCTGCTTGTAAATGAAGGAGGTTCTGGGCCATGACCATTTGCCAGTTTGTTGTGACAGTGGTGTCTTTCTGTGATTTTCATGATGGAAAGAACTGTAAAGTCTGGATGAGTAGCTTTCTGTTTTGCAGGCATATCTCAGGCTCAAGTTACATTTAGAAGCAGTTGTTCCTCTAACTGTAAATTCAAGCATTTCCTCCTGAGATGAAGTTATATTTCCTGCCTTTGTAGAAACCATAGAACACTGTGAAAAACCTAATAGTCAGCTTGAGATTGGGGTTTATGCAGTGATGAGATCTAGGGGATGTGAGTGGCGCGACTTAGGGCTGTTTGTCAATTTTATTTGCAAAGTAAGAGGTCAGTCATGGTAGGTCTGTTGCAGATGGAGGCTTTTTGGCTTTTTGATGATTGCCAAGGGTGAAATATCTTAAAGCGCCACTTCCTAACATAGGGGAGACTTTTGAAACAGATGTGGATTTGCCTTTTAAAGCTGATGGGTAGACCAATAAGGCTGAAGCTAGATAGGATTGTGATAATGAGGTTTTGATTTCGACATGGGCGAACTGAAAAGGTAGAAGGGCGAAAAAAGTTTTAGGAGGGTTTTCTGGATGACATATTGACATAAGGAAATTAGTTTCTAGAAAACTCAGCTGTAGATATAGTCATCACTAACATGTAAAAAAATACTGATGGCTAAAAACTCATCAAAGATATAAGATAGTAAAAATATGTCGTATCAACTGGGCTATGGGGTCAAGTAGGGGTCAAGAAAACAATCGATGGTGATACAAGGTTTTTGAAGGGCCGATTTGATTCGAAGTAAAATGGATCTTTGGGAAAAATGGACTAATATGGACATCAATTTTGTGAACAACAAAGGATTTCAAGCATAACTAGTTTAATAGCTAACATAAACATGGTAGGGAAAACCATTAATCATGAGAAATGTAACTATAAGTTAATCAATACATAGAAATAAAAATTCAAGCTATGCATAGAGATATATAACTCTATAAATTTGGGAAATGGCTATCATAATTTGGGGAAATTCACTTTAAGAAAGACAAACAACTCAAAACACTATGCCAGAATGCCTAAACACGGTACTTCAAGTTGTCAGGCACTTTGAAAACAAGATTGCATAGTCTTAGGCAAAGGGCAAGATCAGAACAAGACCTCCTTTGGTTCAACAAATGACAATCTAATCAGTCAAAGAGAAGTTTCATAGATGAGGCTATGGTTAGCCATGAGTAAGCAGGGCATACCGTAAATCATACTTAGCATGCATAAAACCATGAATGAAACAAGCAAACAATAGTCTTAAGTTATTAAAGAGCAATCAAGAATTCTTTAATGTGACAAAGAATGAAGAAAACATGGAAGCTATGAAGAAACAAGAAATTTGAGGTGCCTCCAAGGGCATGTCTCAAATTTGTTCTCTATTTTCCTATAGCAAGCAAGAACATGGATTTATAAATGAAAACTAGAAAACAAGACAGAGAGAGAGACACTATACCATTCTACCAAGTCATGGAATCCAACAACAATCCTCTCTCATCATCCAAAAACATCCAAGAGACTATCCAAAAGCATGAGATAAGTATTTCTTCCAAAGATTATATGACCATATGTTGCTTATATTCATCAATTTCAACCTTGTTTACAATGAAAGTCTTTGGAATATATAGGCCAAAGTGAGGAAAACCTCTTAGTTCAACTTGCAATCTCATTGGCCTATCCAAAATATCTAGATTTGTCCTTGAGGATTTGCAAAGGCCAAGGCACAAAATATCTCATAAAATATCTAAAAAATGCTAAAAGAGGGAAATAAATTGACTTTTCACAACTTTTCATGTGCAAAAATAGCTAAACGCTCATGAGGAAAAAGCAGTTTTTAAAGGTTCAATTTTTACAAAAATATTTAAAAATTACATCAGCAAAAGGTCCCTTGACTTGCCGACAACCTTTGGAGGCTTTCCTGGTGTCGAAACGAGGCTCATGAAAGCTCGTTGGAAAGATCTGAGTGTCTACTTTCTGGAAAAATTTGAAATTTCCCAATATGATGCCTGGAAGTCCTCCAAAAACAGGCCTGTGTGTAAAAAACCAAAAAATAAGGCTTGCTGATAGACCGGGCAGAGTGTAGAAAAATGAAAAAGATTTTTCAATTACTTAGGAGAAAATGATCTTCAAATGTCCTGAAAATTGCTGAGTATGTGCTCCTGAAATTATGGCATCCAATGATACCATTCTCATCCTTTTATGATCCCCCAAACTGAAATGGCGAAGCCCATGAGTTTTGGCCAAAAACCCAAAAATGACAAAAAAACCAAAATATGTCGAAATTTGCCCAAAATTGGTGAGCATGATCCTCAGGGGTTTTCAGCAACATGTTGTGAAGCATAGGCCAAAATATGAAGTCCTGGGGTGCCTTTCCTCAATTTTTGTGTCGGGCGCTTCCCTTTAGCCTCCTTGAGTTTTTCTTGAGCAGCCTTCAACTTGCGTCGGGCAAACTGATTTAGCTTTTTATAATGCCCCATCATTCTCCTTTGAAGGTCCAAGTCCCTGTTTTCCTTCTCCAATTTCTTCTCCAAGTGGTCATTGACTCTCTCAAGCCATGCCTCTTTATTGTTCTCTATCTCTTGTTCAAACAATGCAGTGAGAGGGGTAGATTGGAGAAGGGAATTTTCCTCTTCTTTTTGCTTCTCAAGGGCCTTTTTTAGCCCCATTGTTCTTAGCCTCTTTCGCCTAGGCTGATATTCACATTCAATTTCATCGAACTCACCCATGAGTTCTTCCAACCTCACTTGGGCTTTGGAGGCCTCCTTCTTGTATTTGGTTTCCCGTGTCTCATAAATAGCCATATGGACACTCATTTGCTTATTTTGGATTTGCAAAAATTCATTGAAATTCCTAGCTCTATGAAGATCATCCTTCAAAGCATCAATTTGGATTTCTCTATGGATCAAAAGGTTTTCTTAAATTCGGGCCTCATTATCACTATCATCGCTTTGGATTTGGATGATGTCGAATGCACTCTCCTGTTCATGACTGCCTTTTTTCTTGCCTTTCCCTTTGCTTTGGGTGGCTATTCTAGTGCTCTTCCTCCTGGGCAAATCAATCATGGGCTTCTTGGGAAATTTTCCTTTGCTTCGGAGGGCCCTAGTCACATTTGGAGTGACAACTCTAGGCACCCTTTTCTTTGTTTTCTGGGGTTTGACGACTTTCGGAGAAGAGAGCATGGCCCCTTGCCTCAAAGAGGCAGTTATCACATGCTCCATGGGTTCCTTACCCTTGTCACTTTGCCCTTTTTCTTCTTGAGGCTGTTGTCCTTCATGTTGTGGCTAATGTGTAACATGTTGTGGCTGCCCCTGTTTAGCACTTTCATGCTGCTCCTGCTCATCATGATGTAGCTGCTGTGTGTCATCTTTTGACTACCCCTGTTCATCACTTTCATACCTTTGTTCAACATCTTCATGCTGCTCCTGTTCAACACTATCATGCTGCCCCTATTCAGTCTCCTTTGGCTGCCCTTGCTACTCTGTCTCACCCTCATCATAAGTCTGTTGTTCTTCATCTCCTTGTTGCTGCTCATCATCACTGTGATGTTGTTATTCAGTGCTTTCTTCCTCATCCCTTTGATGCTTCCCATCATCACTTTCTTCTTTCTGCTCATGTCCTTCTTCCTCCTAATGTTCACTTTCTTCTCCTTCTTCATGTTCCTTTGTTTGTTCTATAGTAAAATTGACATTTTTAGGAATAGGTCTGCTAGAAGAAGGTGAAGGATGGTGAGTAGGAGGTGTAGGGGATCTATGAACTGGAGGGACAATGGAGAAATCCAGATGGGTGATTAAAGTATCCCAAGAGACCTCTCTCTTTTCAAGCTGATGAAGAATGATGATTTTGATGAGAGAGTGATGGAAGAGACAGGCTATTTTCTGTGAAGGAGGCTTCTTCTGAACAGTGGAGGCCATTTTCTCAATGCTCTTGTGTAAGAAGAAATGAAGATTTAGCAATCTGGCCCTAGTGAAATTAATGAGCAGTCGAATGTGATATGCATAAACTCGAGAGAATCTTCCCTCACAAGTGAAGTATTTCATGATGATCTTCATGAGGGGGGCGTAGCTGGCTAAAAGATATGTGAAAGGGAAAATAGAAGGACATGACTCTTTGTGCTCAAGCTTTAGAAAGGGCTTGTAATCTTCTGAGTCCAAATGGCTTTGTTTAAACCATTTCTCACCAATATAGGGGATTTTAGTGGCCTTGGAGATGGATCTTGGAGAGAATTTGAAGTCAAGGCCTACCAGCTGGAAATGCTTGTCTTGAAACCTCAAAGCGCAAAGGTGTGTCAAAGGAGAAAAGCTCTTCACCTCTTGCACCCTTTGACAAAAATCTAAACACCCGACCTCATGGAAATTGAACAAGACTGATTGGTGGGCATTGGGCATTCACTTCTTCAGTGGAAGTAGGCTCAAATATCTTATGCAATCCACTCCTACTATCCTGCTTGGGACGCATCTTATTCTGGATGCTGTCTGCGAAACCAAACTGCCTCAAAAAGGTTTTCAAGAATGTTTCCTCAAACAAAAATATGTCTTCTTTGTCAATCACTATTTGATCAAGGAAAATCTGCCTCAAATGCTGTGTGAAATGTTTTCTTTGATATTAGGTCTCTACTCCTCCCAAAACACTGCCTTTCCCCTTTGTATGCCAATCAACAAATAATTTTAATAATAAGCAGACAGTCAACTAAAATGTATACACAGTCAAGTGATTTTCGGTGTTTGGGTAGGATCACAGAGCTCTTGATGTTTTGATGTAAGAAAGGCAGCCTAGTATTTTAGACAGGGGCAAAATACTCCTCCTGATAAAAAACACCCTCCTTGTGTTCACTATTCCTCACCCACAGTTAGACAGAAAACCTCCAAACTGATTCAAAAACTTCACTCACTAAATTCTGCTTTATGGAACAAAAGAGAAAACACTGGTTTTTTCTTTTTTTACCACACAGAGGAGACTTTTGAAATGACAAAACACTTATACAATGATCACTGCTGTTTGAAATTAGGCCCACTGTTTCACTTTTCAAACCCTGTCTTTCCTCCCTTTAAACACTGCCTCCACCTTTCAACTTGTTTTGAGGGCAGTTTGTTAGGTCTTTAGACATCAATAAGAACACACTGCTTCTATTATGTCAATCTTAGGTAATGGCAGCCACAACAATTTTCGGATTTTCAACAAAATTTCAACCCTCCTTACCACTGTTTTCACCACTCTATTTGCTGACAGAGGTCATGGTTCTATCTCGATCTTTGGGGGCAGCTCTAGGTTCTTTGGAACTAATGAATCATTCCACTAACCTCCCATCGTGACAAACTTCTTCAACATATTTAACACATCACCTTGATTCACACCATGAGCTTCATTTTTGTCACTACTTAACAGTTTTGAAATGAGCAAGGAGGCACAAAATACCTTGAAGATCGATGGTGGCATTGTTTGAGGAGTTTGAGCCATTTTCAAAGCTTGTTGGAGGTGTTTGGATCGTGTGAAACATGCGTGGCACGTTTGATAGGGAAGGCACCGCACAAAGAAGAGTTGTCGGGTCACTGACGGGAAGTCGTGACCGGCGCCTACAGGCGCGCCGCGCGATGGTGTAACTCCTTTGCAAAACCTCGCCTGAACGCTCCATGCAATTCTACAGGTGTGCCGCGCAATCTTCAAGCCCGAAAACTTTGTGGATTTCTCTCAAAAACTCTTTCCTCGACCCAATGAACGGCAAAGGGGAGTTTGTTTTCGTTTTGAAATGCAAAAAAGGTATGGGCAACGGTCTCTAACCCTCGTATTTGAAAAAGATCAAAACCCTTTGGTGTGTTTAATGATGGTTTTGAAAACGTTAAAAGGGCCTTTGGTTTAAAACCAAAACATGAAGCTCATTTCTTTTGAAAACATAACTAAGACTCCTTTTTGTTCAAACAAAAACATAGTGGCAAAGATCATTTCCTTTATAAGCCTGACCCCTTTTGAAGTAAAAAAAACCCTTTTTTAAAAAATTAAAAACTTTCATTGTTTCTCACTAAGGAATGAAAAATTGTTTTCCTTTTTGATATCTGCACTGTGGAAGGAAAATCTGCTCTGAGCCACATGAAGGATTGTAGAGGTGCCTTTTGAGTGCAACTGCCTTTTTACTGGGGAAGAAGCTTAACTACAATTTCAAAATCCCTTTTTCACCTCTTGTCTTTGTATTTTCTCATCTGCTGTCACTTTTGATCAGTTGAAAAAGGTCTTTATGAATAGAAAGAGAAGCACCTCTGAATATCATCATCACCTATCTGTTTTTATTATTAAAAAAGGACACCTGTAGAAAGACACCTTGTGTTATGTGAGGTTTTCTTTGACACTTTGAAGGAGGTAGCTTCACCCTTTTGAAACGTAAACTAAAATTTTTTGCTCCTAATGCTTTGGAGGTAGTAATGTCCTATTGTGAAACTAATTTAGCTAGCAGGCGCTGTTTGAGCTTCCTTTTTTACTGTGGGTAAAAATAAAACAGGGGATGATGTACTTATAGTTGAAAAGTGAACAAGGGAAGTCTGTCCCTTTTTTCTTCTATGAAGGAGGTCTACAAAAACATGAGTTTTCATTCATTTCACCCTTTTTGAGAGCAGTCCCTTTAGAATCTTTACCATATGCCATGATTGCTTTTCAACCGCTGTTTTAACTAGCTGAAGAATGTTTGGTGAACATACTGACAGTGGTTTCCTTGATACTTGATGACAGAGGTCACTTTGAGGCCAAGACCTTTTGACTCCTTTGGCCATCAACTTCATAATATTTCTTCACTCATGATCAAGCTATTAGCTTTGCCTTGTAATTCAATAACAATGGGGCTTATGCAAACAATCTTTGAAAAACACCACTGGTTTGCCTCTGCCTTTAACAACATTTTATGCAGAGATTCTCAGTTGCTGTCTCATTGTACTCAAAATTTTTTCCTTACAGTCATTGTAATTCTAAAAATCCAACTTTATCCTTGGCCCTTTGCTTATAGATGAAGGAGGCGCTCCCAGTCTTCAACCCTCTACTTATAAATGAAGGAGGTTTTTTAGTCATCAAACCCTCTGCTTATAGATGAAGGAGGTTTTTCTGTCCTCAACCCTCTGCTTATAAAATGAAGGAGGTTTTTCAGTCATGCCATTTTATCAGCTTTTAACAGTGTTATTTTTCCTTTCACTATCTTTCCATGCCTTGACTATGATCACATGAGCTTAATGAAAGGATTCCCTGCCCTGTAGCTGCATTCCATGCCCAAAATCACATGAGAAGTAGCTGTCTTCTCATGTGGAGCCAAATATTGTCTTCTGGGATGCTGGTATACCTCTTTTCTTGAAAGATCCATTAAAATACTGTAAAAACACCTAAAATCAGTTTGACCTATGGTACATGTATTGTTGAGACTTGAGGGTTTATTAGTGGCGCGACCTAGGTTTGTAACCAACTTTATTTGCAGAATGGGAAGGTCTGTTATGACTGGTCTATAGCAGGTAGAGGTTCTTTGGCTTTAGAGTGGTTTGCCAAGGGAGGAATGCCTAAAGCGCCACTATCTAACTTAGGGGAAATTTCTTTGGACAGATTTGGATTGTTTCTTTGGGGCTGATGGGAAAAATAGTATGGCTGAGGCTAGATAGGGCTTGATAATGAGGTTCATCTCGTCATGGGCGGATTTAAAAGGTAGGAGGGCAAAAAAAAAATTATGGGTGTTTTCCTGCTGGCAAATTTGACAAATTTTTAGATCAGCTGCTAGAAGACCTGACTGTTACAACTAGTCATCACCAACAAGTGAAAAATATTGATGACTAAAAGTGGCTCCATTTGGGAGGGCAGCTCCTTTTCAGGAGGTGTCTAGAATCTCAGATATTTGGCTTATGGAGACTAGTGCCTTACCCATTGGTGCAAATTTCACTCTTCCTTGATGCTATTTCTGAAAATTGACAGCATGATTAGCATCAATAATATTTCTACCTACTCCACTATCTTTCCTAACATTTTTTCTTCTTTTGGGTGCATTTGGACTAGCAACCCTTTGACAATATATATGTTTTTTTTAAAATGAACCTATCTAGTTTCTACACTTGTATCTGCCGGGAGTTCAGATTAAGCTGATGAACTCCTTCATTACTCTACCTATGCTAGATCAACTATCAAGGTTAAGCTATTTGACAGGATTTTGATCTCTAATTTAAAACACGAAATTGAAAAATAATCAAATCAGGGTTAGACAGTCTGATTTTTCATGTATTTGCGGCATGAAAGACAAGAAGCACACAAATATTATTTTGCATAAAATGGAAACTAGGAAAAACGGGGCTAGGATGCACAATTTGTTTTTCATCCCTGCTTCCCTCTTTGGTTCTGTTTTGAGCGTGTGGAACCAGTATCTTTTCCTAATATACTCTCTTTGATAAGTCAAGCTTACACAATGTTGACCATCTTTTCCACTCACTAACTTATCAGCAAATAAATTTAACACATGTTCAGCTATGATTAGGCTAGATAACTGAACAAGACATTTGAGTACTAGTAGCGACATTTAGACTTGCGCACTTTCTGAATGACTATATTTTTTTAAACATGGGGCCTTCTTTCTATTTTTCAAACTGCCCTCTTTTTCTATTTTTCTATTGTTTTTTGAATTTTCTGTTTTATCTATTTCTCAGACAGTGGTATATACAATGATTGAAAATGTTTTAAACTCAAAAATCTTGGAAATGGAAAAACTTAAGCATCTTATCCTCGTAAGGATCTCCTAACACTCTTGGTCCACTTAACTCCTGAAAAGAGAAATTTGGAAAATTTTCTCTTTCTAGTATGACATAAGGATTCATGCAAGAATCTCTAAATGAACCCATATCTTCCCGCTGTACCTCTTTATACCTCTGATTTCCACTCACTTTACTGTACATATTTTTCAAGTAATGTATATATTCTTTGTCATTCTTGAAATATATAATGACATCATCAAGGTATGTAAATATGCAGAATTTCAAGACTGGAAACATGGCTTTTAGGAACATATTTTTTGTATCCGGTGATTTTGCGATTTTGAGTCTGAAACTAGAACTACTTCCAGCATACTGGAAAAAATCTTTGAGCTGGCTACTTTGCAAGGGAATCATTTGGCTATAACCTGAAACATCATCTTGCAAAGACATATGATTAAAAGCACTTATCATCGGTATATCATGGTCTTGGGTAGGAAGGATAAAATTTCTGTTACAAGGATGTGTATTAGAGTTTCTAAAATCAAAACAGATCCTATGACCAGCTAGTTTATCTTTGATTATTACTGATTTGTTCATATTGTTATATTTCTTTTTGTCGAAGTTGTTTCTTGGAGTTACGGTAGTGGCATAGTGTTTCTCACTGTTTTCTCTGTATGAAGTAGTATTTTGCATGAAATTGCTAATCCTAGCAGTTCTAAGCCTTTGGTGGAATGACAAAATATTAGCCAGTTCAAGTAACTCAGGTATACTTGGACTATAGTTATCATATTTGCTCATAGGAAGCTTATCAAGCGTTTTTTCAGATTTTGAGCTGTTATGGCCACAGTCAAGGTTTCATCTGCAGTGCTAGAGTTATGCGATGGAAAATCCTTGACGTATGGTAAGAACATTGAGCTTCCCTGCTCCTGAGTTTCGAAGAGGTTTTTGAAATGTAATTCTTCTAATGCCTTTGTTCTAAAAAATTTCCTGATGTTACTGCTGATGTTTGACTAAGGTTTGAGCAATTCGCTTGATAGTACATAATGGTTTGTGCTTCTTACTCTATTCCTATTTCAAAAGGAACATACTTACTTTCCTCAAGACATAGCTATTCATGATCATGGTAGTTTTGAGTGTCTAGTTCATCATAGAGAACTAGGGGCAGCTGATGTGGTGGGTCTAAGTTTGTTTCAATTTCTTCTGACTGTTCTTCAATGTCCTCGTCAGTGTGCAGAATAAAATATTTCAGGTCGGAATGCAAGGAATATATTGGGGTGTTATCTGGCCTCTCTTGGCTACTGATCATGTATTTCATGTGTGACTCTCGATAGAGTATTCTTGTTTGGTCAAACACAGGAATAGTGGCATAGGACATATCAAGTTGAATATTTCCTTGGAGCTTGGCTCCCCAAGATTTGGATAGAAGCATTCCGTACTTGGGAGGAATGTCTGCTACCACTATGTCCATGATTAGATGTTTTGCAGGTATTTGGGCCAAATTGAAACAAAAGTCTTTGATCAAACCTAGGAATTTTACTGTACTCGAATCGAATGAATATAAGTCTTTGCATGGTCTTGTGATTTCCATGCCTAATCTTTCCATTACAACCTTCAACATGAGATTATGTGAGGCTCCGGAGTCTAGCATGGCATTGTGAAGGATTTGGTCATGGATATTCAGACTGATGTAAAAGGGAAGAGTGGCTCCCTCTTGGAATTTCCCTTCTATTTTCAGACCAAAAAACACTTCAGGAGTGTCATCAGCTAGATTAAGGGTGTTGGCATCATTTGCAATATTCAGGACCTTTAACACTTGGGATTTGTAAGAATTTTGGGTGATGAGCTCGGTAAGAGGCATGGTGATCTTTATTTTGGTGATTTCACACTCAAAACTAAAAGGTAACTATAGTTTAGACATGTTTTCTTCAACTTTTTCAGACATGAATTTTTCTATGTTCTGAGTTTGCTAACTTTGTTTCGGGATTTTTTTGCCACAGCCACCTTGGGAATCTTTGTCGAAGTACTAGGAGCATCTGATTCAAGACTAGTTTGGGTAACCCTATCTTTGTTTTTGTCATTTTTCCCGACTATGATTTTGTTGTTGTTCACTTATTTCTTAAGGATGGTATCAGGGGTTTTAGCAGTGTCTGAGCTACCTTTCTTGGAGTTGTCTTGATTTTTTCTGCTTCTAAGGTCATATTTCCTGTGAGCTTCTACTATGGCATTTTGAAAATCTATGGCAGGATCCTTTGGATCTTCATAGTTGGTTTCATCCTGATTCGGAGAGAAGAATGATTGTTCTTCTTCTGTGAGGTACACCTCACTCTCATTATCAGACCCTATGAGGTTCAAATGATTTTCATCAATGGGTTCTGTATCCCTATCATCTTCTTCCACATAATTCTCATTAAATTGTGGCCTAATTTGTTGGTCATTTTCCCTCGGTTTGCTTTGAGGTTGTTTCCTCCTAAAGTTTTGGTTCCGATTTCTATTTGAAGGGTTTGGCTGGTTGTCCCTCAGAGGGTTATTCTCACTTACATTTTCCCACATCTTGGCCATGGATCTGACTAAGTCATCTATTCTAGGATCTAGGGAAGGGGATGAAGTGGAGAACTCATCTCAATATGTGACTTTCATTTCTGATCTAGTCCTAGCTCTTTTTTCTACTAAGTTGGCTTCTTCTCTTATGGCTACTTTTTGCATTTCCTCTAAGGTAAGGGGGTCCTTGTCTCTTAGCTGATAAGTCATGTCTGGGTCAAAAACCTCGGGGAAATTTTCCAAGGCTGAACCAAGTGGGGGTTTGAAGTGAGGTGGGAGGGAATTATACACACTGTTGAACCTAGTGTAGTATCCCTGGACAATTTCCCCATTTTCCCGTTTTAGATTGTTATATTCTGACAGGATTTGAATGGGGTTCTTTCGGATTTCCCACTTGTTTATGAAGACTTGGTAGAGTTCTGGGAGGTTGTGGATGTTGTTTAGAGTTAATCTCTTAAACCATTTTTTGGGTTCCCCGCCCAAGCTTTGGGTGAACATTCTCATTTTGATGGTCTCGTCTTCTATTTCCATGTATTCAAAGGCATCACTAATCCTATCTACATGTTGTTGAGCTGTGGTAGTCTCATCTCCAGTAAAGTGTGGGATTTTGGCTTGATAGTGATTTTGTAAGGGAGTCAAAGGCAGTGGCAACACCAAGGGTGCGTACCAAGCTACCATGATGGGAGATAATGGGTGATGTACAAAATGAGGGCTTGCGGGATGAGCTATGGTGGTTTGAACAATAGTGGTTTGGATAGGTGTGGAGGATGTACTTGGACTAGCAATATGATTTTGAGCAGATCTGGGATGGTAGGAGCCAAAGTGATGGAGAAGCTGAGAGTCGGGAGGTGTGGTAGGTGAGGCTTCTCTACTAGGACTCTGTGGCAGATCTAGGGGTTCAAGATCGTCAAAGTCTATCTTACTTTGTGACTTTCTTATAAAAAGGATTTTTTTTTATTCTAAGTCAAAGGAGGAATCTGGTAAGGTATTGAATGTTCAGGTACTGATCTTGTTTTACGGATGGACCTATCGGTAGCTAAATTTCTAGTTTTGGAAGCTTGCCACAGAATCTTCTCTGGGTCATCTACTATGATAGGGGGATTTGGGTCAGGATGAGATCTGGTGTTGATTCTTCGTGAAGCCAGATTTCGGGTCTATATTTTAGAGAGGATGGTATTTGTTAATGTTTTGGATGGATGGCCTCTTTGGGGTTTTACTAATGTGAAGGATGGTCAAAACAAAAAGGATGGACTAGTGGAGTCGCCAGGTGGATTTCTTATGAGAACTATGGTCCACCACCAACACTATCAAAGATGCTTTGGAAAACGTTTTATGGAAAAATTTGAGATGGAAACTTGCAAAGAAGAGTGATTCACTTGGTTTCAACAGTTTCCTAGGCTATATGGACAAGCTAATGGTTCTCTTGGCAAGAAGGCCTTTTCTTATCTCCTATGTTTAGGTGAGGTTTTCTGAATCGCTAAGTTATACTTAGTTTTTCACTGATTACAGAGTTTCCACCCTAAGTTTAAGTTTTTGGAAGGATGAGTTAGCAGAAAGGTATGGTTTATGAATTCTTTGGTCTTTTATGGAGTTTTTAGGCCTATTGGAGGCTAGTCGAGTCGCCAGGTGGAACTCGGTTGTTTTTGTAAAGATGTAGCTATGGTCCACCACCGGTAACTAGGGAAAACCAATCTAGGAATGTTTTAGGGTTTTTCTGAGTTTTATTTGCAGCCTATGGTTTATTAAATTATTCTAAGCCTATTTCATCACTTTTCTAGGGTGGCAAGAACAAAAAGAGTTTACTCTAAATGGTTTTATGGATTGCTTGCCTATTTAAGTTTTGAAGACTAATGAATCTACAAGAGTTTTCTAGACTGTTATGTACTTAGTTAGTCCCACCGTGATTGCCATTATGTTAGGGTGGTGATGAGGTGGCTCAATCAGATAGTAGCCTAGAGTTTAGTAAATAGTAAGGCCTACTAGAGACTAGTGGAGTCACTAGGTGGATTTTTAGTTGTTTTGAGGTATATGTGTATGGTCCACCACCAGTACTGACAAAAACCAATCTAAGGGATTTTTTTGGGTTTTTTCTGAGTTATTTATGTGTAGCCTAGTTTTTAAGAGTGTTCTAAACCTGATTCATCACTTTTCTAAGATGTTGAAACAAGGAGTTTACTCTAAATGGTTTTATGGACTGCTTTCTTGTTTAAGTTTTAAAGAATAATGAATCTCCAAGAGTTTTCTAGACTGTTATGTACTCAGTTAGTCCCACCGTGATCGCCATTATGTTAGGGTCCTGTGATTCGGCTGATTGGCAAGCCAAATGACAGTGTAACATCAAACCAGTCTTTGGAGCCCAAGGACCTAGCCTTCCTGGACTCAAAGAGGGATCTCTCTATTTGTGTAAGGGATATCTGTGTTTTTGCGTATTGTGTTCTGATTTTAGGCTAGTTATGAAGTAGGTTTTTTGGTTTTGGTTTTTAGGTTGTGAGGGATGAAACTGATCAAAGATATAAGATAGGTAAAAATATGTCAGATCAACTGGGCTATGGGGTTGAAAAGGTCAAGAAATCTATCAGATGGTGATACAAGGTTGTTTAAGGGCCGATTTGATTCGAGATAGAAAGGATCTTTGGGAAAAATGGAGAAAAAAGGACATCAAGTTTCTGAACAACAAAGGATTTCAAGCATAACTAGTTTAATAGCTGACATAAACATGGTAGGGCAAACCATTAATCATGAGAACTGTAACTATAAGCTAATCAATACATAGAATTAAACATTCAAGCCATGCATAGATATATATAACTCTCTAACCTTGGGAAATGGCTATCAGACTTTGGGAAAATACACTTAAGACAGACAAAAAACTCAAATCACTATGCTGGAACACCTAAACATAGTAATTCAAGTTATTGGGCACTTTGAAAACAAGAATGCATAGTCTTAGGCAAAGGGAAAGATCAGAACAAGACCTCCTTGGTTCAACAAATGGCAATCTAATCAGTGAAAGAGAAATTTCATGGATGGAGCTATGGCTAGCCATGAGTAAGCAGGGCATACCGTAAATCATACTTAGCATGCATAAAAACATGAATGAAACAAGCAACAATATCCTTAAGTTATTAAAGAGCAATCAATAATTCTTTAATGTGACTAAGAATGAAGAAAAAATGGAAGCTATGAAGAAACAGGAAATTTGAGGTGCCTCCAAGGGCATGTCTCAAATTTGTTCTCTACTGTTCTATAGCAAGCAAGAAACATGAATTTATGAATGAAAACTAGGAAACAAAACAAAGAGAGAGACACTATACCATTCTACCAAGTCATGGAATCCAACAACAATCCTCTTTCATCATCCAAGAACATCCAAGAGACTATCCAAAAGCATAAGACAAGTATTTCTTCCAAATCTTATATGACCATATATTGCTTCTATCATCAAGTTCAGCCTATTTTAAAATGAAAGCCTTTGGAATAAATAGGCCAAAGTGAGGAAAATCTCTTAGTTCAATTTGCAATCTCATTGGCCTATCCAAAATATCATCTCTTGTCCTTGAGGCTTTGCAAAGCCCAAGGCACAAAATATCTCATAAAATATCTAAAGAATGCTAAAAGAGGGAAATAAATTGACTTTTCATAACTTCTCATGTGCAAAAATAGCTAAATTCACATGAGGAAAAAGCAATTTTTAAAGGTTCAATTTTTACAAAAATACTCAAAAAATACATCAGCAAAAGGTCCCATGACTTGCTAGCAACTTTTGGCAGCCTTCTCGATGTTGAAATGAGGCTCATGATAGCTCGCTTGAAAGCTTTGAGTGTATAATTTCTAGAACAACTTGAATTTTCCCAATATGATGCCTATAAGTCCTCCAAAAATAGGCCTATGTGTAAAAACCAAAAAAATAAGCCTTGCTGATAGATCGGGCAAAGTGTAGAAAAAACAAGCATTTTTCACCATTTCGGGGGAGAAAATGATCTTTAAATGTCCTGAAAATATCTGAGTATGTTCTCCTGAAATTATGGCATCCAATGATAACATTCTCATCCTTTGATGATCCCCCAAACTGAAATGGCGAAGCCCATGAGTTTTGGCCAAAAACCCAAAAATGACAAAAAACCAAAATATGTCGAAAATCGCCCAAAATTGGTGAGCATGACCGTCAAGGGTTCTCAGCAACATGTTGTGAAGAAGATGCCAAAATCTGAAGTCCAGAGGTGTCTCTCCTCAATTTTTGTGCTGAGCGCTTTCGTTTAGCCTCCTTGAGTTTTTCTTGAGCAACCTTCAACTTGCGCCGGGAAACTGATTTAACTTTTTATAATGCCCCGTCATTCTACTTTGAAGGTCTAAATCCCTTTTTTCCTTCTGCAATTTCTTCTCCAAGTGGTCATTTACTCTCTCAATCCATGCCTCCCTATTGTTCTCTATTTCTTGTTCGAACAATGCAGTGAGAGGGGTAGATTGGAGAAGGGAATTTTCCTCTTCTTTTTTCTTCTGAAGGGCCATTTTAATCCCCATGTTTCTTGGCCTCTTTCACCTAGGCTGATCTTCGCCTTCACTTTCATCGAACTTGCCCATGAGTTCTTCCATCCTCACTTGGTCTTTGGAGGCCTCCTTCTTGTATTTGGTTGCATGTGTCTCATAAACAGCCATATGGACACTCATTTGCTTATTTTGGATTTGCAAAAATTGATTGAAATTCCTAGCTCTATGAAGATCATCCTTCAAGGCACCAATTTGGCTTTCTCTATGGATCAAGAGGTTTTCTAGAATCTGGGCCTCATTATCACTATCATCATTTTGGATTTGGAAGATGTCGAATGCACTCTCCTATTCATGAATGCTTTCTTCCTTGCCCTTCCCTTTGCTTTGGGTGGCTATTCTAGTGCTCTTCCTCCTGGGCAAATCAATCATGGGCATCTTGGGCAATTTTCCTTTGCTTTGGAGGACCCTTGTCACATTTGGAGTGACAAATCTATGCACTCTTTTCTTTGTTGTCTGGGGCTTGGCCATTTTAGGAGAAGAGGGCATGGCCCCTTTACCTTTGTCACCTTGCCTCTCTTCTTTTTGAGTTTTCTGTTCCTCTTGAGGAGGCTATTGTTGTTGAGGAGGCTGTTGTGTATCATCTTTTGGATGCCCTTGCTCAGCACTATCACGCTACCCCTGTTCAGTCTCCTTTGGCTGCCCTTGTTGCTCTGTCTCACCCTTATCATAAATCTGTTGTGTATCATCAAAGGTCTGCTCACCCTCAGTGTGTTGCTTTTCTTCATCTCCTTGCTGCCGCTCATCATCACTGTGATGCTTCTGTTTAGCACTTTCTTCCTCATCCCCTTGCTTCTTTATGTCATCATAAGGCTACTCACCCTCTTCATTAGTCTACTGTTCTTCATGTTGCTGCCCTTCATCATCTTCCTCATCATCATGGTCATGCTCTTCTCCCTCTTCAGGCTTTTCTGCTTGCTTTATGGTAAACTTGATTTTTTTAGGAATGGGCCTGCTAGAGGAAGGTGAAGGATGATGAGTAGGAGGTGTAGGGGATGTGTGAACTAGAGGGACAATGGATAAATCAGGATGGGTGATGAAAGTATCTCAAGAGACCTCTCTCTTTTCAAGCTGATGAAGAATGATGATTTTGATGAGAGAGTGATGGAAGAGACAGGCTATTTGCTGTGAAGGAGGCTTCTTCTGAACATTGGAGGCCATTTTCTCAATGCTTTTATGTAAGAAGAAAGGAATATTTAGCAGCTTGGTCCTTGTGAAATGCATGAGGAGTCGAATGTGATAAGCATAGATTCGGGAGAATCTTCCCTCACAAGTGAAGTATTTCATGATGATCTTCATGAGGGGGGCGTAGTTGGCTAAATGATATGAGAAAAGGGAAATAGAAGGACATGACTCTCTGTTCTCAGGCTTTAGAAAGGGCTTGTAATCATTTGAGTCCAAATGGCTTTGTTTAAACCATTTCTCACCAATATAGGGGATTTTAGTGGCCTTGGAGATGGACCTTGGAGAAAATTTGAAGTCAAGGCCTGCCAACTGGAAATGCTTGTCTTGAAACCTTAAAGCGCAAATATGTGTCAAAGGAGAAAAAATCTTCACCTCTTGCACCCTTTGACAAAAATATAAGCACCCGAACTTATGGAAATTGAACAAGAGTATGGGTGGGCATTCACTTCTTTAGTGGAAATAGGCTCATATCTCTTATGCAATCTGTTAGCCACCTATAATATTTTGTTAGACCTAAAGGTGGCTAAAATTTTTGGGAGCCTCCAAGGAACAAATTTTACCACTAAAACTTGTTGTCTCTTGAAGTCTTTATAAGGCCTCCTACCTTTTCCCTCTGTTCAAACCCTTTACTACTGCTGTTTCACACTTCAAAAGCTTCTGAAATCCTATAAGAATCCACAGTTGAATACTTCTGCAAAGGACCCTTTTCCTTTCCTTTCTTCCCACCACTACCCTCATTTTCTATTCTCCATTTCTCATAAAAACCCCACAATTTCATATTCCGTCCTTTCCATTTCATTAAAATCCCTTTTATAAGGTTAAAAACCCACTTTTTGACCTTACCGAAACCTTCATTTCCCTGTAAAAACCATACAAAATGCCTATTTTTCATACATCAGACTTTAGCCCCCTCGGGCTAAGCCTCTAGCCCCTTCCTCCATGAACACGAGCACCGGAACCAACCGCTTTAACCAACGGGCGCTTATCCCTCCAATGAAATTCTTCCGCCCGAAAACACCAAAAAACCATTGAAAAGCATGAAAAACAGGTTTTAATTAAATTCTAAAGTTTTTCGCCCGAGAAATTATGGATTTATCTCGACCGTCGATCTGCTCCGCAAATCGGACGGTGCGGCACACGACCTGCCATGTGGACCCCGCCGTCCCCCACGCTGTTTCCCAAAACTGCTTGTTTTTCTTCGCACTGCTCTTCAGCGGAAGGTGGTTTCAACCCGATCGCCAGCGATTCCACACATCTTTCGCCACGCGTCCCTTGTACCTGTTTCAAAACCGCCGCATAAATTCAGTCCCCCACGCGTTATCCATCGTACGAAGGCCGCCCAGCGGAATCAGCGATCACCGTTCGATCTGATCCTTCGCATCCAACGGCTGCCCTTCACTAAAGCTGCCCGACCTCTAACCTAGTTGCATACTATTTAACTGGGTCCCGGCGCGATCGGAAATCACATCTTCGCCATTGATCTGATATGATCGACGGTCCAAAACTCATCCTCCAGATTCCCTCCATTTGACTTTCAATGCCCCCTGATTCCATCTTGACCGTCCAAACTGATCCAGATCAACGACGCAGTTTCACTACGGGGGTATGCCCCCAAGATTTTTCCTACGTACATCCGAAACCCCAGTAGTCATCCCCGACCGTCGATCTCGACGCGAATCGACGGCTCTAATTTAATCCTCCCCCCCCCATGCTTTTTCGACCATTCTGAGATTAAATCCCAGCCGTTGGATGATGCCATCCAACGGCCCTCCTTCTTCCGCACATCCTCCGATGCAGATTGCCCTATAAACGCAGAATTTTTGTAACATTCGTTTGTTTTTTGCAGATTCTAAGGTTTTTTCGCTTAAAATGAAGAAATTTTTGCAGCCCGAGGATGACGATCCTCCGGCCTTCGAATACATAAGGAAGTCAATCACCGGGTATAGATACACGTGTTCCAGCAAGATTTCATGAGCCTTGGTGCCGAATGCCCCGGTTAAACCTGAAAACATTAAATGGAGCACAGAAAAAGAGTATCAGTTGCAGAAGACAGAGCGCAACAAAGAATTGATGGAAAGATTAGCTGGGATTACAGCTAAGACAGTTATCAGTAGCCTAATCCCCAATCTAAAACATAGATTTAAAGAAAAACCTAAAGTGTTTTAGTAGAAAAACCCTCCACCGCCACAGATGGAGGCGAATTGATTCCTCCCAACGACTACAGTGCCACCTGTGCCTCAAAGTATTCAATCAAGAACAAAAGTTATTGATTAGGATCAGATATTTTACCCCGACGTAGCCGAAGAGTTACTTCTACCAGGAATTTAATGAAAGAATGTCTATAGAGTAGCCCTAACATCACACATAGCCTCAAAGGTCAACAAAAGCTCCCTCCGAGCTTAATTCACAAGTGTAAACCAATTAATACAGTGAAACACCTGTATAGTTTCTTCATTAAGCCTCCCAAGGGCCAAGAAAACATTAACTCTGTATTAATTTTATTTGATATTTTTAATCAGATCTCACCTCCTCATCCTTCTATAAATACTTCAGTAGAAGATGAGTGAGGGGTTGGTTGTTAATGTAATTGCTGAAGCATTGTAATTGTAACTGAGCTGAAGAATCTTGATTGTAGATAGGATTTCACTAGCTCTTGGAGCTCTGCTTGTAATAAGATAAGTTAGGTTTTGGAAAGAAAGATGAATTGACACACTGGATTTGAAGATTTTAACCGGTTTGGAGCATCAATACAAGTTGATTTATGGGATCCTGGTCTATGCTGACGGTGATGTTGTTCTTACTGTAACTTGTGTTTTATTTCTGTTTCCATTTTGTTTCATTTTCTGCTGTAAAGAACAGTTTAAACAGAGTTAGGACCTATTGTATACCAGTAACCTTCTCTGGCTGAGAAATCTTTATTTAGATGTTTTCTTCTATCTGTGTTATTTGGAAATGATAAATTCAGTTTAGGCATAGGCATGTTGGCGTTCCCTCATCTTATTGCCTTGACTGAATGTTATTTTTAAATGTTACTTTCAATATATGTTGTGTGAAGATGAACTGAGGAAATTAAGGTTAGCCCTGAGTCCCTTTCTTATTTTCTCAACTATTTGATTGTTTCCCTTAGGATGTGTCAAAAGCTGACTAGTTTCAAAGTACTTATCAGATCTTAGGCGTTTCTGTGTTATCTTTGTGATTATCTTGGGTGTAACCAAGTAAAGAAGAGCTAGGAGAGGATTTGTGGTGAGCCCGGCCCATTAGTCTCTACTCCAAAGGTTGCCTTCAATTTTCCCTTTGTTTTTCATATGTTTTCTATTGGAAGTGTATCAAAGGCTGGCTAGTTTCAAAGTACTTACCAGATCCTAGTTTGCTTTCATGTCTTTCTTAAGTGCCTGGTCAAAGGCTAGATAGTTTCAAAGTACTTACCAGATCCTAGGCTGCTCTTTGTTCTGCATCTGTTTATTTTCCCCTTCTTATTGTATCACTCCATTCCATAAATAAAACCTTAAAGAGATCCTTAGGCATAGATGACTTTCCCCATAGACCACTCTTGAACTGGTGCTAATTAATCCTGTAAGCTCCTGCTTAATGAACATTGCCATCATCTTTGTGCCGAACGACTTACTCATACCCATTTCTTCCAACTTCTCACTTTGAACCTATTTGCATATAGATCTTTCCATATAGAACCAACAACTGTGTTCAACCATCCAAAAACAAAACAAACCCGCTTGGACTTCTTAACTGACATGTCATTACCTTAAGCTTTCAAAGACAAATCCTGTCTTTGCTTACCTCCCCAGAAGATCCACTCACAGGATTAAAGGCACAAATCCTAGAATCCCAAAGTTGGTTGAAATGATGTTAACTCTGTGATCAGAATTTTTCCAATATTGCTTATTACAGAGACCTAACACAATCCACTCCTACTTTCCTGCCTGGGAGGCATCTTGTTTTGGATGCTCTCTTCAAAACCAAACTGCCTCAAAAATGTTTTCAAGAATGTTTTCTCAAACAAAAATCTATCTTCTTTGTCAATTACTGTTTGATCAAGGTAAACTTGCCTCAAATGCTGCCTGAAATGTTTTCTTTGATATTAGGTCTCTGTTCCTTCCAAAACATTGTCTTTTCTCCCTTTGTATGCCAATCAACCAATATTTATAATGACGAGCACACAGTCAAAGAAAAGGTACACACAGTCAAAGGGTCACTGTGTTTGGGTAAGGTCACCAAGCTCTTTGTGTTTTGGTGTGAGCACAAACAACCTTGTCACAGACAAACACCCCTCCTAATCAAAATACTGCTCTTGTATTCACTATTCCTCACCCACAGTTAGACAGAAAACCTACAAACTGATTTAAATAACTCCACTCAATAATTCTGCTTCATGGAACAAAAGAGAAAACACTTTTTTTTCCTTTTTACCACACAGAGGGGAATTTTTGAAAAGACAAAACACTTATACCATGGTCACTGTTGTTGAAATTAGGCCCACTATTTCATTTTTCAAATACTGTGTTTCTCCTTTTAAACAGTGCCTCCACCTTTCAACTTGTTTTCAGGGCAGTTTGTTAGGTCTTTAGACATCAATAAGAACCCACCATTTTACTATGTTCACCTTGAGCAATCATAAATCACAGCAATTTCGAGTTTCAAACATAAAACACAACTCTCCTTAAAATACTCAGCACTATGATTTACACCATGAGCTTCATCCTTTTTGCCACCACTTAATTGTTTTGAAATGAGCAAGGAGGCAAAAAAATAACTTGAGGATAGATGATGGGATTTGCTTGAGGGTTTGAGCAGCTTCAAGGTTTGTTTGAGGTGCTTTGAGCATTTAAAATGTGCGCGGCACATTCAACCGCGAGAATGCCGTGCAATAGAAGAGTTGCCAGGTCACTGACAGGCAGTCGTGACCGAAGCCTATAGGCGCACCGTGCGATAGTGCAAACCTTTGGAGAAACCTCACCTAAACGTGCCGCGCAACTCTACATGTCCGCCGCGCAGTGTTCAAGCCCGAAAAACCTATGAATTTTCCCGAAAATTCCTTCTTTGGTCTCGTGGAAATCAAAAGGGAGAGTTGACTTGTGTTTTGAGAATGTCAAATGGCTTGCAACAGTCTCCTTATTCTCTTTTGAATGCAAAAAGTCAACTACCCTTTCACTCTTGCTTTGTGAGGTTTTTTGGAAACTTTTCAAAATGTCTTTGGTTTTCAGAAAAAAACATGAAGCTTACGTCCTTTAAAACATAACCTAAGACTCTTTTTGTTTAGGTGAAAGTCATAGTGGTAATGAGCATTTATTTTATAAGCCTGACCCATTTTTTGAAATAAAATAACCTTTTTGAGAATTTAAAACTTTCACTGTTTCTTATTTAAGGAATGAAAAATTGTTTTCCTTTTGATGTCTGCACTGTGGAAGGAAAATTCTGCTCTGAGCCATATGAAGGACTATAGATGTTTTCTCCAAAGGATGCTTATTTTTGACTGGGAGTGAGGGCTAGTTGTATTCAACTAGGCTTTATCATCCTCTATCCATCAAAGGGAACTTTCTTTCAACAATCTTTCCTTTACTTAAAAAGCAACAGCCAGGTATCTTTGACCTCTTTTATAAGGAGCAAGCCTTCATTTGTTGCAGTGGCATGCTTCAATGGTTTTGAATGTTGTTCCAGAATTAAAAACACATGTCATAATCCTTCTTGCACATTTATGAATCTATATGTTCAGTTGCATTGCCCCTTGGGAAAACTAAACTCAAGTTGCCTTTGATTTTTATGATGAGTTTTTTGAAAGAATTTTTTTATGAACAGGAAGAACAGGACCGTTTGAAAAACAATTATCATTATTTGGCCTGTGTCATGACCCATCTCTAAACCACTTTTCAACTCTGTTTTTTTTAAAGGAACATAGACTAAATGTTAATCCTGTTCATCAAGGAGATGAGTTTTTGTAACCTTTAAGGAAATTACACCCTTTAGCAAGGTTTGTTCATTTTTGGCTCCAGACTGTCTTTGAAAGCAAACTTTGATAGGAGATAAGTCAAATTATTTGATAGTTGTAGTACTCATGCTTTCCATTTTTTTTTGACATCACTGCTTTGCTTAGAAGCTTTCAACTCCGCCCTACTGTTCTTACAATTTTTCTCTCAGTCAGTGAAAACCCTAAAGTCAATTATTGCTCTGGCCCTCTGCTTATAGATGAAGGAGGCCTACTTTGAAAAATTCTTGGTTTCTTTTCATCCTCTCTCTTAGCCAAGTAAAGAATGTTTGATGAACATACTGATAATGGTTTCCTTTATTCATGATGGAAGAAGATAGTTAGAGACTAAGACTGTTGGACTCCTTTGGCCATCTGCTCAATAATATTTCTCCATTGATTATCAACTCATTAGCTTCATATTTTAATTCAATAACAATGGAGCTTATGTAAACAATATTTGAAAAGTGCCACTGCTTTGCATCGTAATTCAAATGATAGTGAAACTCATGCAGACCATTTTTAAAGCCCATGGCTTTACCTCTTCCTTTTCATCATTCTCATGCAGAGACCTTCAGTTGATGTCTCACCGCACCCAAAAATTTTTCCTTACAGTCATTTTTATTCTAAAAATCAAACTTTACCCTTGGCCCTCTGCTTATAGATGAAGGAGGCGCTCTTAGTATTCAACCCTTTACTTATAAAATGAAGGATGTTTCTTCAGTCTTTGTTGTGTGGATTAATCCGTCTTGCAGACAAGACCGATCTCCCTAGTACTAAAAGTATGTAGCAACAAACATCCAAATAAACTAATCTTTCTCTAAGCATATATGATCTACGAAAAGCTCTATAGAGGTGTAAAAGACTTACCGTATGTCCAGCGCTTGTTTGAAGTCGTTGTTGTCCCTCGTGCACTTGAAGGAGTTTTCCTCATAAACCTACAGTCACAAAAAAGAAAAATATTACATAGCACCTGTATAGAAATCATCATAAACCATGCTTATCATTGTGATCAAGGAATCTACGAAATAAACCATTAACTGAAAACTTATTGAGAAAAATGAGTATATTTGTATTAATTTCAAAAGAAGGAAAACCTTACAACCTGAGCCTTGATGTTGCACAGGCCTTCCTGGGGTCGGAAGGAAGAGTCTCCTCTACTTTGATAAGCTCTGCACTCTTCCAACCAAGACGAATAGAGGTATGTAATCTCTCCTCACAAAAGTCTTAGTTAACTAAATCTGAATCTTAACAGCACTTAACCTCAAATATTATAAAGCTTGAACTCCCCTTGAGGCTACCCAATGCCTCTTTTTATAGTGGAAAAGAGGAGGTTTTCTGTTCCAATTATGAAGGGATAGAATCCTCCTTCAAAGGGATAAGCTCCTCACATCAAGGGGTTAGCTCCATAAGGTAAGGGATACATGCACCTCATAAGAGCGGTTCTGCCACCACAAGATTCTTTCTAGAGACTTATAGAATTTACTTTTATTGAGATTTTTGGAATTTACTTGTGCCTTTTTGATCTTACAGGGGTCCGCACCTTTAACACAGATAAAGTGCGTTCAAGTATGCAAGAGAGCTGAACATTAGGTGTGGGACCGCAGGCAAGATAGAGAGAATGTGCGACACCAAAGTTTAGGAGATTTTTAGGAACCTTTCTCTAATTTGCAAGGCTTGACATGAGGAAATGATATGTTAGACTTGCAAAGGGAGAAGTATGAGTAATAATGAGCTCATAAACATAGCAGAATGTTAGGATGACAATTTTTAGTGTAACAGATTGCCCCCTAAAGTGCAAAGTCTGGAATAGATGATGCTGAAGTTTGTCATATATGAAGAGTACAGTACTTTATCATTTCAAGGATCATCTTGTGGACACCCCAGTCAGAATCTGTAAAAAAATTCAATGCAAAATATATATATATATATATATATATATATATATATATATATATATATATATATATATATATATATATATGTATCATCATTTACCGAGTGAACGTTCCCAGCAGGATGAAAACTAACTACAAACTAATTCAAATTGTTCTGATACAGGAATGATTTTGAGTACATCACAGTATAGACATGTAGACACAGTATGGGCGCAGCCATATGTTTATAAATAGTCCACTGTATAAATGATAGAAAAATTCCTCGCAGCCTGTATGGTAGAAACTAGATCCAGGGTCTCGATTTCCGCATCTCGAACTAGTACGATTCTATCCCTGTGAATGAATGTGTCGAAGTCGAACATGGTAGAAACCACTTGATTACCAGTCAATGATGTAAACTGTTAACAAGTGTGAGAGTAACCACCAGTAATGTCAATGGCTCTCAAAGTACTCAGTACAATCCATGAAATGTGAACGAATGAGCTGAAGTCGAACATCTCACGGAATCATTTGATCGAAGGTCAATGATGCAACCTGTCATCGAAGGCGAGAAACCTTCCATTAAGGCATGCAGATTTCAAGGTACTGATGATTTCTAGATCAACTTCCTAGATAATGAGTTGTCGTCGATTGAAATTGATCCATCGTAGGCAAGCTCACAACATGAAATCATAGATCAAGTTTTGAAATAATATTGGCAAGGACTGACTCAGGGATGGTCAAAAATGGATGACAAATATTTTGCAGATGAATGGTTTATTTGAACTGTCCTCTTGAACACATAACAACACTGCAGATGGCTTGGTGACAATTGACCCAAAGCTAATACCCAGAAACTGGATGAATGACTTTCAATAAGGTTTGACTAACTATTAGGCAAAGGATTTCCCAACCCAGGTGAATGAAAGTGTCGTGTTCAAGAGTGGTTAACTAGATTTTTGAAAAATCAAAATACAACAAACAAGTCCATTTTTCTCTCTTTTCCCCCACCATTTCTGGCAAGTACCTCTTTATTTTTTCCAAGCTTGAGGAGGATAACATTTGCTTGTTCATAAGCTCATCGTTAGGATGAGTCCAACTCAGTTTAAAATTTGAACCATAAGAAGGAGTGGTCCGTTCCTGTTTAGAATTGAACAGGTCTTTTACTATTAAATTTTAACGAGTCCAGTATAGGAGAAACTCGGTGTTTTTCAATTTTAGGGAGTCAGAAGAAAAAACTTAAGAAAACTTCATGCGTGTACTTTTTCGTAAATTTAGTATCTCGAGCCCGAAAAAGGATAAAATAATGTGGGAGATAACTCAGTTGACCATAACTAGTCAAGGTATACCTTTTTCGTAAATAGTCCATTTCAGTCTGGAAAAGGGGTAAACTTATACTAAAGGGATGATCATTCATTTACTTTAACGAGTTAGAATAATCAAGTACTCGGAAATATTTTCATGTTTAGAGAGTCTAAAAAGGGCTTAAAAGAGGACTCCAAGTTTTCGCTTTTTCGTAAATTTTTTGAAAGAGTCTGAAAAAGTGATAAAAGTATGCTCTTTGTTGAAAAATGATCAATTCTCCTGAAAAATCCAATTTCTGCACAAAAAATTGAAACATTACACATACCTGTTTAAGATAAGTAAAAATGCTTTCAAAAATACCCTTTTAAAGTGAAACATAAACAAATTAAAAATTCATCTATTCGAAAAAACTTATAAAAAGGAATTTTTCAATTTCATTTTTACCGTTCAAGTTTAGAGTGAAAAGTAGAAGCTTTTGGGTAAAAAAAGTCCTATGAAGATTCTAGAAAATCCGTCTAACGAAATCGAGAACCGTCAGTCCCAGGTAATCCACGACCTCTTAATCTTGCATTTCATCTATTTACAATTCATTTTTAGGCTTTAGATTTTATTTTTAAGGGAAAAATATAGTTTAAGAAATCGCCTGCGGAAGTTTGTAGGTGCCACACATGGGCCCTGCGGACCTCGACTTTTTCGTATGTAGAAAAAAGTCGTGGGTCTGCACTTTTCCCACAGAGCGCGTGCATTCCTATGCACTGTGTACAAAGGGAAAGTGCGGTTCCCGCGTTTTTAAATTTCAAAATCAAATTTCTCATTTGGCGCCCAAAAATTTGCAAATTAGATTGTTCTAACATATCTTTTTATGCATTGTAGGATGAACAAGATGTTGATTTGGAGAGAACGTGAGAATGAGGATTTGGATGACGCCACAATGCTCCATTTTCCCATAATGTAAGCATTAAGAGCATGCGATTTATATAAATTCTGGGCCATTCAGGGCATGAGGGCACAGGTAGACCTCCTAACACGGCTGAAAAACAGGTGGAACGTACAGGACCAGTGTTTCATTATTGGCAGCCACTGGCTCGAAATCGAGCTGGAGGATATTTATTTTCCGATTGGTTTGTCCAAGAGGGGCGAACAACTTTCCTTGTTTGGGACTAGACCAGGTGGCCAGACTGTCGCTAGTCTTCGACAAGAATTCTGTAATGATCAAGCAGACCCCAGGGACAAACGGATTGATATAAAAGCTATCATCCGTCCTGAGCTGAAAGTTATTGCATTTACTGTTACCAGATTGTGTGGGAATGCAGCACTGCATGTGGCTACCAGTTCCCAGATGCGCATTGATGTGGACTGTTTTCGAGGCATCATTTTCAACTGGTGCAAAGCTGTGTTGGCCAATGTAAAAGGCCAACTAACTAGAGCGAAAAATGGAAAACTAAATAACTTTGGATATGGATCCATTGTGGTAAATTTTGCTCTAGAGAGGATCCCCATGTTAGCTCCGCAGAGTATTCCTGTCGATGCCGGTCGACCTCGAGAACCTAGGATGGTTTGTTGGGTTCCATTGATGGCCCGTCACGGTATTGAGGGCACTAAGATTGTTCGATTTCCTCCTTCATATTTTTGTTGGCTAGACCGCCAAATTTTTGTCATAGAGGACTTTCCATACACTGGGATATATTTTTGCGGCGACCGAGAGATGACTCTCCCAGCAAGGGAACAGTGGGATGAAATAGGTAAAATAATTTTCAACAAATTCTAAGTTCTAATTTATTTTTTTTGTTTTTTAATCGTCTTGAAAACTAATAACCAAAAGTTTTGAATGCATATGTGGGCCCACGGCGTCCAGCCCATCTCCAACCTTATGAAATAAGACAACCAGTTGCAGCCGCACGAACCCCAGCAGGCCAATCAACAGAAATCTTGTCTGATTTAGAGCATCACCTAGAGCGTCTGACTCTAGATATTCCAGCGACGGACATAGATGATATTCCACTCATATTACAGAGATACATGATTGGTGTTCCAACACCTTTTAGGAGGTTCCTATGTAGGGTGGCCCGGGCAATGGTCTCTTAACGTGATCACCATCAGTGATGGGATGATCGTGTTGTAGACTCATTTTTTGACTTTTTGTGTTACCATTTTTGCCAATCATAAGGTGTTCCCACCTATGATTGAAGACGGTGTATATTTTTTGAAAACACTTCTATACTATGATATATAACTATTTACCGGTTATCTGTGTATGTGTTGTGAATTTTGTTTGATTTACTGTTTTGATCATTGCAAATGTCGATTTATCATACTAGAAGCAACTATGTCTGCCAATGTATTTAAATGTTTTGGAATATGTTGATATTCAATGTAATCAAATTCACGTTCCAAGAGACGAACTCTTAAAAATAACTGTAATAACATTGGATTTATAATGGCATAAATCCTATTAAGTTGTAATACAACAAGTTCAGAATCCAACCTAACAATCAAACTCTGAATTCCAAACGATATGGATTTAGATAATAACTCAAACACTGCACTATACTCTACAATGTTATTCGTTGTTTGACCAAGGCTTACCCTATGCACGGATACTAACTCATCAGAGGGTAACTAGATAACCCAAGCTACGGAAGAAATGTTCCATGTACTATGACAAGCACCATTAGCAAAACCAATGTAGGTTTGAAGAGACGTCGACATCTGCAATATCAAGAGTAAAACTCAGATAAGCAGGAATAGTGATAAAAAATACACTTCTAAACTAGGCACGTTTTTTTAATCTAAGACACACCAGCAATAAAGAAATTTAATCTAATAAAAAATCTCCAGACCAAGCTTAAGAATAATATCGCTTCAGATAAAGTCCATTTCTGGGTTTATCTAAATGGACACCGTCAAAATCTATCAGCTCATAGGCTCCTTTTGGTAGCTTTCGCTTAACAATGAAAGGGCCATGCCACATGGGAACAAATTTCCCAGCTCCTAGCTTATCATTGGCTTGATCATAAACTAAGACTAGGTCTCCTTCTAAAAAATTTCTAGGGGTAACACTTCTATCATACTAAGCTTTTATTCGTTTAACATGAGCCTCGTTTTCTATTATAGCATTTCGTCGATTCTCATCCAGCTGAGCCAAGTATAAAAAACGTTTCTCCTCTTCAGACATAGTTGGGAGTAATTCTATGGCTAATTTCAGTGACGGAATTTTTCATTCAATCAGCAACACAGCTTCCAAACCGTTAACGAGTTGAAAGGGAGTGAAACCAATTGATGTTCTTACTGAGGTTCGATATGCCCAAAGTGCTGAAAATAACATGGAATGCCAATTCATTTTGTGAATACTAATAATTCGTCTAATCATGGTGACTAAAACTTTGTTTATGGCTTCAACCAAACCATTGGCTTGTGGATAATACGGAGTGGAACTATCATGGCGCAGGCCAAGTTGATCTGTCAGTTCAGTCATCATGACATTCCAAAAATGACTTCCATGATCTGTAATAATGGCTTGAGGAACACCGAACCTAGAAATTATGTGATTAAATACGAAAGTTACAACAGTTTTGCCGTCAGCCGAAAATGTAGGCATCGCCTCAGCCAACTTAGTAAAATAATCTACTGCTAAAATAATATACGCATGCCCCCCGGCCGAGTGAGGGTTACATGTAATAAAGTCGATACCCGATTTCGTGAAAGGAACAATAGCAATTATGGGGTGAAGAGGAGTGGGTGGCGCGTGCATATTACGATAAAAAAGTTGATAATTGTGGCATTTCTGGACTGCATAAATACAATCTTTGAATAATGACGACCAGAAATAACCAGCACGAAATATCTTTTGGGCTATGGCATACCCAAACATATGACCGCCACATGCTCCAGAATGGCAGTCATTTAAAACCTTTTCAGCTTCTTCATGAATAAGACAGCGTCGGAAAACAGAATTCGCTCCATGACGATAGAGTGTATCACCAATAATATTGTACTGTTGGGATTGGAAGCATATTTTCCGTCGCTGAGATCGTGAGATTTCAGGCCGAAAAGATTGGGTTTGGAGATAAACAAAATATCTCCATACCATGGATCGAGAGTACTGATAAAAAATAGAGATTCGTCCGCAATGGGCTCTTCTGCCACAGTTTCAGTATCAGTAGAGGGGAAATCACACATTAGTTTTGCAAAAACCAAAGATTTCTTTGCCTTGGATTTCTCAAATTCCAAGTCAAATTCCTGCAGGATGACTATCCATTTGGAATACTTGCCCCCTAGCAATTGTTTGGTTAAAATGTACATCATAGGGTTACAGTAAGAAATTACTGTGGTTTTACGTAACAAGATGTAGTGTCTAAATCTTTGGACACCTTGAATAGCTGCCAAGGCCAATTTCTCCACATGTGTGTATTTAATCTCAGTCGGATGCATATTTCGACTAAGATAGTAAATCACATGTTCAGTTTTAGATTCAATTTCCTGAACTAAAACCATCCCAATTGTGGAATGAGAGGTGGTGAGGTACAAAATGTAGTCTTGGTTGTAGTTGGGAGGATGCAATAACGGTGCATGGGTCAACTCGTGTTTAATTGCATCAAAAGATCGATCACCGATCTCATCCCAAAAGAATGGAATGTTCTGTTTAAGCAACCGGGTAAAACGCTTTGTTAGCTCACCGTAGTTAGGAATGAACCGACGTAAAAAGTTTTCTTTCCCTTGCAAACTTTGGGGTTGGCACAGAGTTGAAGGAGGAGGTAAATTTACAATAGCTTCGACCTTCGACGGATCAACGCGAATGCCTACTTTCGAAACAATAAATCCCAGTAAGCGACCCGATTCTACACAGAAAACACATTTGTGTGGATTTAACCTAATTCGATAATGCCTACATCTCATAAAGATAGCTCGTAAATGAGTGAGATGGTCGGCCCTACGTGATGAATGAGCAGGTAAATCATCGAGATAAGGTTGCACAATATGCTTAATGTCATGAAATGCGTAAGACATAGCCCTTTCAAAAGTTTCTCCAGCGTTCTTCAACCCAAAAGGTATTTTGCAATAAGAAAATGTCCCCCATGGACAAATGAAAGCTGTTTTTGGCTGATCAGCAGGGAGTATGTTTATTTGATTGTAACCGGAAAAACCATCCATAAATGAAAACATTTCATTGCCGGCACAATCATCGATTATTTGATCGATATAAGGGGTAGGATAATTTTCTTTGGGACAAGCTCGACTAATATCCCTATAATCGATACACACTCGTATTGTTCCTTGTTTTTTAGTAACAGGAACAATATTCGATACCCACTCTGTTAAAGGAATTGGATAAATAAAACCTGCGCGAAGTAATTTTTCAACTTCAGCTTTGATAACAACAGCTTTTCTAGGATGTATTTGACGTAAACGTTGACGAATAGGTTTGGCATCCGGGTAAGTCTTGATTCATGTACGACAATTGATGGATCAATTCCTGGAATTTCTTCATAGGATCAGGCAAATACATCACGAAATTCTTGAAATAGGGCTTTATAAGTTTGAATTTCATCTTTTGTACAACAAGCACCTATATGAATGTTTTCAATTATTCCTGGCTTTACTAAAATGTCAATTGGAATCGTTCGAGAGATATTTTCCAAATTTAACTCAGAATCATGATTTCGCAATGGATTCTGGGGTTCTTTGACATATTCAGTAGTAAAAATTGAAGCTAAATCATCTTCAAAATGATCGAGCTCAGTTAAAAATGAAGATTGATGATGTAGATCTTCCCATGGTAAATCTTCAATGAACAAAAATTCACAAATCTGCTCATCAGTATGAACAAGATCAGGAAATGTCGTTGTGGCTGAATTGGATATAGAAAGTGATTCCTCATGGATCCCATTCATTGGATCAATTTCGGTTGAAGAGGGGTCAGAAAGTGACTATACAGCCTGGTATGAAATTTCAAATGGACTCAAAGGCATCATGCCATCAATTGAATCTAACTCGGAGTTGGAAGGTACGATCCAAGGATCATCAAACATAACAGTGTCTGACGAAATCATGTGAATAGTTGCAACAGAAGGTGATACGTTAGGAAGAGGAAAGGAAAAATTTCCTAGTAAACCAAAATCTTTAATCAAACCTACTCCAACATCCTTATAAGGGATAGCCGCTTTACCAACATGCTGGATTGTTTCTGTAGAGGCTGGGTCAGAAGAAAAATAAGTTAACTGATCTATTGTAATGATCCTTCCTTGATGTGGAAATTTTATGAGTCAAAATACTGAAGAAACAACAACAGTCATAACATAAGACCAACTACGACCCAAAATAAGGTTGTAATATAGAGGGGCATCAACCACTTCCACATCTAGATTTACAATTTTACCTTCGACTCCTATGGGTAAATCCTGCAAAATACCAAAAGGGTGAAAACCTCGGCCATGAAAAGCCTTAAGAATTGTCGGAGACTGATTGAGTGTAGGAGAACAAAGCGATTTCCAACACTGGATCGACATAATACACGTTGAAGCTCCCTCATCAATCACAATCCAAAATATCGGTCTATTTTTTACTAACACTGGAATTTGGAAATCCATTTGGTGAGGTAGACAAGTCATACTATTCTCTAAATTGAAGATTATAAGGTTGGAATCCTGAATATCTACAGCTCCTATAGCAGACAAAAGAAATTTACGCTGTGCTGGGCCTGTGCTGGGCATGATTGCAGCACTTACAAAGCCGACATTGCTGAAGGGGAAATAGCTAAATCTTCAAAAATGTTGTAATTCTGAGTAGCTCTCGCATGTGGATTGAATCTGATTTACGAAGAACACCCTTAGCAGGTGGTTTGATTATTAAGTTTGGATTTTGTTTCTCGATCTGTAGCGGACCAGAAAATGGAGGAGGTGTAGTTGATGTATTTGCATTAGAAGATTCTGCTTCTTTACCATCAATAGGATTTTTAGTACCATAATCTTGTGATCGCGTTGCAATCCATACATGAGACATCATTAGAATAGGTTCTTCTGAGGTATTCGAGGTAGAACCAACCATTTTACTATGTTGAGTTGGAAAAGGATCCTTTAAGACAGCAGGTTGTTGTGAACCTTTAACAAATTTTGCAACCTCTGCTCGATGTGGGCATTCCTTAGTAAAATGATCCACGTCACAAATGTAACAAGGATAACGAGGTTTGCATTTTTCTTCATTGGATTCATTTTTATCAGTTTTCTCTTTTGAATTCTTTTTTTTTTATTCTTCCCTTTATTTTTACTGCCGGATTTAGATTTGGTCGTAGATGTCTCTACGACATGAATGTCAGCAAAAATTTTGGGGGAAGATTCTCCTTTCGAGGAATCTGGTAAAGTTATAATAGGAGAAGAATTCTTTAAAGATTTCTTCTTGCTTTTAGTATTGAATGTACCAATCATACCATCAGCGGCATGAGACCCTGAAGGAGCAGTAGCTATTTGACCTCGTTTTGGAAGGTCGGGGATTTTTTCATGTAAAGTACCTAACTGCGTATAAATGAGGTCAAGGTACTAAGCTTGAGAAATTATTTTCTCTTTAGTAACAACACCAGACTTAGCTACATCTTCAGTGATCTTGGGTAACAATGATTTAACAAACCATTCTACCAAAATTTGATCCAGAATGTAAACTTTCACCAAACGCCTTCTACGTCGCCATTCATAAATATGATCAGAAATATACGTGGACGTAGATTGTTTTAGTGAAGTTAATAGTTCCATGCCATTTTCGTATCTGACAGGCAACTAAAAATGAGTCAAGAAGAAAATTTCTAACTGAGTGAAATTATTAAACGAGCCTCGTGGTAACTCAATGTACCATTTAGCGGCAAGACCAATAAGAGTTCTTTGGAAATGACGTAAGCAAATTGAATCATCAATTATTGAATTAGACGCACACCAGAGGTGATAAGTCATCATGTGATTTGATGGATCCTCTCCTGACTTACCTTCGAATTTGGGTATATCACTGGGCAACTTATGTGGCAATGGTGGCCAGTATGGATAATAGAAAATTGGATCATTCGTAAGGCGCATCAGATCAGGTGAATCCAAAGTTGCAATAAATGGTAACTGACAGTTAGGGTCACGAAAACCTTGAGTAGCCAAAGTAGTTCCAGGAGGAGGATACCCAAGATAACTGGGAATCGGAGATGCATTAGGAATTGTGTAACCTCACAGGTAAACAGGATTAACCAGACCAAACTGGGGTTGTTGAGGCTGCTGATCAGTGTAGCCAGGGTACGGTTGATACTGATAATTTGGATTTTGTGAAACGGGACTGAATTGAGGTTGTCCCTGGTACAGTTGATACGTGAATTGCGGTTGACTTGTGACCACTGTACTTGTACCAGCTTGTCCCGCAGACATCTGGACCGATGTCTAAACTAAAGGTCCTGACTGGGGTACAAAGACTTGAGGGATTTTCACGGATGCAGGGATAGAAGAACTCAGAGCTAAAAATACTCCAGAAACAGGTGTTACAGGTTGAACAGACGTTGTAGCAGTTTGAGGCAGAGTCTGAGGTGTACTAGGCGCAGACTGCTGAACAAAACTAGGTGCAGGAGTTTGAATAGTAGGCTGGAAAGGTTGCTGGGTTGGACCAGAAACCAAAGGCTATCCAGGTTGAAAAGGTAACTGCACATTAGGCTGCATAGGCTGTTGATATTGGGACGGATCCCACACCATATTAATTCCGGGGTATTGTCCCGCAGAAGGTTGAACGTAAGGACCATAAACTAGTTGAACGTAGGGTTGATAAGTAAGTGGTAAATTTCCAGCTCCTTGAATAGATGATTAACCAGAAGGCTGCTCGAAACCTTGAATTAGGTACTGACCTTGAGGCTGATAACCCTGAAGCACGTACTGAAGCTGGGGTTGATAAGGACCCTGAGGAGCATATTGAGCTTGGGGTTGACCTTGGGGTATGTACTGTCCTTGAGGTTGATAACCTTGAGGTATGTACTGTCCTTGGGGTTGTCCCCCAAAATAATATGATTCCACAGTTTTTCCTGGGAAAAAGCTACCTTGAGGTTGCCCCCCAGGTGGTAACTGACTTCCTGAAGGTTTCCCCCTAGGCGGTAACTGACTACCTTGAGGATGCCCCCCAGGCAGTAACTGATTTCCCTGAGATTTCCCTCCAGGCGGTAACTGACTTCCTTGAGGTTGAGGATTCGGAATATTACCAAACATCATAAAGCTTTGCTCTACGTTCGACGTTTCAGTTTTAATTCCACTTAAACTAGATGATAACACGTTTTCAATCGGTTGAGGAGCTGCCCCCGAGAAAGTACTAGACAGAGCCTGATATCCCGAAGGAACAAAAGGACCACCGTGTAAAAATGCTTTCGGTGTTTGGGAAAACATGGATGACTCTTCTGCCATAATGGATGATGGATAGTAACCTCTGGGTGTAGGATGAAATGGAATTCGAGGCGGAGAAAAAGCAAGACCCGGATTCTCTAAAAAGTTTGTCAAAGATAGATACCAAGCACTAGTTCGAATAGGGATGTAGAAAATAGATTCACGCTCCATAAGATTTAAAGACTGAGGGGATTCGGGAAGAGATAACTCTTCGTCTAGATTAGTAAGCTCTTAAATAAAAATTAGTCTAGATGGAAGATCGTCAGTGACAATATTTCTTACCCTAGGTGAACCAGGATCGCTAGAAGTTGGTGTAATAAATCCTAAGGATGTTTCCAAAATAGAAGGTTCAGTTTCAGGTTCAGAGATTTAAGGTTCGTCAGCTAGTTCACTGGAAGGAGAAATACTACCAGTAACTTCAGAAACCGAAATCGGCTCTTGAATGTGTTCTGTTATGGGTATTTGATGATTAGGATGAATCACTATAGATGAAGTTCCAATTTCTATTGATCTAATCCTATTGCTGCTAGATGATACCAGAGCATGAAGCCCTTCAAGCTAACCTGGTGTATATTCAGGGGGTTTCCATTGTAGTCTCTGGGATTGTCTCGGCAATTCCGCCACGATTAAATATTAACTAATCACACGCAAACAAATAAAATTTAGATGAAAACACCTAAATTCTCTAAAGAAACAAACAGCTGAATCACACGCTTAAAAATATAAGATTTCAAACCACACAAAAACAGTAAATTCCCATACTAAAAACACTAGTTGGTGATGAAATCCAACTTAGTAGAAATTTAATATAGAAAGGGTGGTTGGAACAGTTACCCCAACAACCTGCTTAATGAAACAGACTGGCACAAGTTTCCTTACAAAACCGTCTCGTGTGAAGAGAACCCCCCATAGATTCCAAGTGAGTCTAGTCGATGTCTGCTCCTGGTACAGTGAGATCTTTCCTTCACCATCACCTCAAGAAATAATCTTAAGTTTGTGGACACTAAGATTACCAACAGTAACAAATATAACTGGGGGAACAATCTATGATCCGATCCCACGCGCAAGGGTAGAGTAACAAAGCTCAATCCCCTTCAAGGTTCCTCGACATGGTTAATCTGAGGTTTACTGAAAAGTGACCCCAGGCTCCTCGAAAATGGTTAATCCGAGGTTTACCGTTTGTAATGCGCGCAAAATCTTCTATCTTCCCCAATGAAACATAATTGATTGTCTCAAAGGTTCGGACATGACCTCGTGATTGACTTATTTAAGAGAAGCTTCCCAGATTATACAAATTACAATTGGATTTATTTCCTATCATAAGATTTTTCTACTTGTTTGTTTTACTATCTTGGAGAGTTAATTACTCCCTACTCCAAGATACTAGCCTAAGCTATGTTGGTGATAAGAGCCCTAGAAAATAAAAAGATTGCTAAATGAATTTTAATTAAGCGTTACTTTTAGGAGCTGTTTCTTAAGTCGATGGGTGCGGAAATGAAACTCTAATGGTGTGAAGACTTGACTTCCAAAAACACTAAAAATGCACCTAAAAATGATAATCATATCGTTTTCTTTCAATGAAATTCTAGTTAAGAAAGAGTTGGAGAATGCAATTCTTTTAATAAACAATTCCTTCTTTGAACATAAAGAATAATTGAAAGAAAATATTTTTGTCTTTCCAAAAATAACTCAAAATGAGACAAATTATCAAAGCTCACAGGAAAAATCCTTTCACTTTCAAAAACTTGAAGCTACAAAACAAGTTTCCTTCAAAAGAAATCTACAAATTTTAAAAGCACTCAAAAGTATGAAACTAATTCTGAGATCTACAAACTTTAACAATCTAATCGAATAAAATCTTTAATATTTTTTGAAGAATGTTTTACTTAGTTATTCAGCAAACTAAGGATCTATTCGTCCAGAATAACAAACAGATAAAAAACACTTAAATATGTTTTTATAAAAAATGAAATTCAAAAACCTATAACAAAGTTTCTTTTCAAAGATTTGCAAAGAAACAGGTAGCCCTATTTCTCAATAAAGGATGATTTCACAATCAGGCCAGACTCAACAAAAGACAAAAAGACCAATGTAATCTGAGGTACTTCAAAAAGTCAATGCTTCGAATCACTACAAAGACCAAGTGAAAAACAATCCAAAACGAAAAACTTCTAGAGAATCATCAAAAAACCAATACTGCTAAGATTCATTCACAAAAGGATTTTGACAGAAACAATCATCAATTTGGGCAGAAACCAAAAACTCTAAATCAAAATAAAGATAAATTGAAGAAAAAAATCTAGAGTTTTTCAAAATTTTAACAGGGTCCGCAGGCTTCCAGAAGTAACAGGTGCGATACCGCACTGTTTACTCAAGGAAATATGCGAAACTGCCCGCATTGTGAAAAGAAGGCAAAGTGCGGTCCCAAGAAAAACTAGAGAAAAACAGAAAAGATCTCAAAATTTTCAAAAACAGAGAAAACCTAAGCTACCCAGGCAGATATCTATCTATCAAAAACCAGGAAAAATGTTTCCTCAAATCAAAATAAAAGAGAACCAAAAACAACAAGTTCTTTCCCCGGTGGAGTCGCCAATTTTTTGTGTGGATTAATCCGTCTTGCGGACAAGACCGATCTCCCTAGTATTAAAAGTATCTAGCAACAAAAAACCAAATAAACTAATCTTTCTCTAAGCATATATGATCTACGAAAATATATATAGAGGTGTAAAAGACTTACCGTATTTCCAGCGCTTGTTTGAAGTCATTGTTGTCCCTCGTGCACTTGAAGGAGTTTTCCTCGTAAACCTGCAGTCACAAAAAAGAAAAATATTACATAGCACCTGTATAGAAATCATCATAAATGATGCTTATCATAGTGATCAAGAAATCTATGAAATAAACCATTAACTAAAAACTTATTGAGAAAAATGAGTATATTTGCATTAATTTCAAAAGAAGGAAAACCTTACAACCTGAGCCTTGATGTTGCATAGGCCTTCCTAGGGTCCAAAGCAGGAGTCTCCTCTACTTTGATAAGCTCTGCACTCCTCCAACCAAGATGAATAGAGGTATGTAATCTCTCCTCACAAAAGTCTTAGTTAACTAAATCTGAATCTTAACAGCACTTAACCTCAAATATTCTAAAGCTTGAACTCCCCTTGAGGCTACCCAATGGCTCTTTTTATAGTGGAAAAGAGGAGGTTTTCTGTTCCAACTATGAAGGGATAGAATCCTCCTTGAAAGGGATAAGCTCCTCACATCAATATGTTAGCTTCATAAGGTAAGGGATACATGCACCTCATAAGAGCGGTTCTACCACCGCAAGATTCTTTCTAGAGGCTTCTAAAATTTACTTTTATTGAGCATTTTGGAATTTACTTGCGCCTTTTTGATCTTACAGGGGTCCACACCTTTAACACAGATAAAGTGTGTTAAGGTACAGAAGAGAGCTGAACATTAGGTGTGGGACCGGAGGCAAGATAGAGAGAAAGTGTGACACCAAAGTTTAGGAGATTTTTAGGAACTTTTCTCTGATTTTCAAGGCTTGACATGAGGAACTAATATGTTAGACTTGCAAAGGGAGAAGTATGAGTAATAATGAGCTCATACACATAACAGAATGTCAGGATGACAATTTTCAGTGTAACAGTCTTCAATCCCTTTGTTTATAGATGAAGGATGTTTCCTCAATCATGCCATTTTATCAGCCTTTAACAATGTTATTTTTCCTTTGACAGTATATCCATGCTTTGACTGTGATCGTAGGGACTTAATGAAAGGATTGTCTGCCCTGTAGCTGCATTTTAGGCTCAAAATCACATGAGAGGCAGCTGTCTTCTCATGTGGAGCCAAATATTGTCTTCTGGGATGTTGGTATACCTCTGTTCTTAAAAGATCCATTAAAATACTGTAAAAACACCTAAAATCAGTTTAACCTATGGTACATGTATTGCTAAAACTTGAGGGTTTATTAGTGGTGCAACCTAGGGTTGTAACCAACTTTATTTGCAGAATGGGAAGGTCTGTTATGAATGGTCTATAGCAGGTAGAGGTTCTTTGGCTTTAGAGTGGTTTGCCAAGGGAGGAATGCCTAAAGCGCCACTATCTAACTTAGGGGAAACTTATTTGGACAGATTTGGACATGGAAAATTTTAGGGGCTAATATTCGTAGGTGGGCTAATTTTCCATGGTTTTTCCAAAAAAAAGATTCGCCAATTTCCATTTTTTTATAGAAATGATTCGCCCAAATTTTACAATATAAAATTATTTTATGTTAAAAGTCGCCAATATTATATATAAAATATATATAATATTATTATAAATTTGAATAATTTTACAAATACATCAATAAACATTTTATAGTTTCCATATTAGGGACTAGTGAGATTCGCCAATTTTTTAAACATCAAGATAATTTTCCATTCTTAAAATTATCCCTGGATTTGGATTGTTTCTTTGGGGCTGATGGGAAAAATAGTATGGCTGAGGCTAGATAGGGCTTCATAATGAGGTTCATCTCATCATGGGCGGATTTAAAAGGTAGGAGGGAAAAAAAAATTATGGATGTTTTCCTACTGGAAAATTTGACAAATTTTTAGATCAGCTGCCAGAAAACCTGACTGTTACAACTAGTCATCATGAACAAGTGAAAAATATTGATGACTAACAGTAAG
>JAXQQM020060529.1:0-46483 GCA_034641835.2 Pinus albicaulis | reverse complement strand
CTAGGGAAAGTTAAATCACAATAAGAATTGATACAAAAAATAACAAAACATGAGCATTAGCATCTTATATTAAAATTCCCATAATTTACATCAACAATGGCACAAAAGAGCTTGATCCTCAATGGTCACCTAATGGGATCCTCCCACAGACTTATGATAATGACAAAATCTTGTCCCTAAACTTTTCCATCCCCCCAAGCTAATTTTCACTCATGAATTCATAAAGGAAAGATCAAGGAAAAATTGACCTACTTCCCCCAAAAATGGTCTGTCAAATTCTAATTAATCTTCAAAGGATTATATTTGTTACATTCTTAAGCTCAGGATCTGATCACATATATTTTTTTTGCATGGAATCTCTTGAGAATAGCTTGATTTGGTGTGTTTGGCTAACAGGTCACTCAATCTGGGGTATAGTTGGTAAATGAGGCTACTAGAAATTACCCTTGGAAAGAACCACATATATCTCCCCATCAACAAACGTTTTGGAGGAAATGATCATGTGTAACCAAATTGGGGATGTCGTGGAGAAAAACCCATGTTTTAGGTTTTTCAAATTATTATTCCTTTTCTTAGAAATCATGCTTAAAATTGATGACTCCATTCTGCCTAACATGAGCCATTTGAACTACTAATCCTTGTGTGGAGGCTTACTGACCTAGGTGTGACCTAAACAACAAGGAACCATGTCATAGATGCTAGGAATAAAACCCATGTCCCATAATCTTCCATAGGTGGATATGTTGAACTCGAAGGTTGGTTTCCAGATCTACATATAGGTTGCAGGAAATGACTTGGAAAAAACCATTGTTAGTAATAAAAGAACTTTTAACCTCTTTATTCATCCAAAAACAATGTAATTGGGCATTAAATGAACAATATAACTTTCTAACCCTATGATGAAATTTAAACACCAAATAATATGAAAAAATGTTGACATGAATGTACAAAGACGTAATAAAGATGGAATGTGAAAGGTAAAAAGGTGGCGAAAATAATGTCATTTTGGAGGCCTAACACACATTACACTAATTAAAATATTATAACTTTCTCTAGGTGTGCATATTGGCCTAATGTTTCTTAAGACGATCACAACACCATCAGATTTGGGAAGGCAAAAATTGTGGATATAAGTGACAATGTCGCCTAGTTTAAAACCATCGGAACATCGCTCACTCTGTCGATGTCTTCAAGTATATTCCTCATCAATATGTTTCGTTATACTAAAAGCACCAAAAAGGTCCTATTACTACCCAAAATTCCCATTTATAGCCAACATCCCTTTAAAACATCACAAAATCCTTGGCTACGACTAAAAGATATTGTTGCAGTTTTTTTTTTTGAAAAATTTAGCCAAGCTTGTAACACTAAAAGCCTCTACGAAAACCTCAACTATAGGGTGTTGTTCTTGTAGTGTTTTTTCCCTTTTTTCTATTTTTCTTCGGACATAGCTCAACAATGCAAAGCCTAGATTATTGATGTATATTCCATAACTACTTCTTCATTCCTAAATGATTTGAAAAAAAGTTGTCTCACTACTAGAAATAGTCCTCTACATGCTAAAATAGATTCATTTTTTTTTTATGTTGCCAAGACAGTCAAATGCTACAAAGATTCTTAACATATTAAGATTGGAGTTCACTAGATTTATTGTTTCATAAAATATATAAAATAGTCCTCCTTTTTATTTTATTTTTAAAATAGGCATGCACTAGTAGTCCTAGTTCTCTACATGTGTACCTATTCATAGATATTAATTCCATCATTTACGTGCTCAAGAGTTGGATAACACACATGTGTATCTTACAACCTAAAAAATAAAGGTCAATTATAGAAAAAAAATGTTGCATTGTTGACTAATGAATGTATAAATTATTTATAGTGTTACATAGGAATGCAATCATTATATTGAAATGTAATAGTTAATATATAAACATATGTATTATTATAGAAATTATTTGATTTTGGGATCATTAATTGAAAATTTCTTTAAGAAAAAATATAATTAATAAAAATATTTACATATTGCATATTGGTGCTTTGTATGATTTTAAACTCACTCAAAGTTGTTTTCCATAAAATATACATATGTGTGTTTTAATGAGAAGAACACCCTAGTGCATAGTAGTTAAACTACTACACGAATGATTACAAATGTGAAAGTGTTATTGTCATTGAAGATAATGGAGAAACTTAATTAGAGAGAGTTGGTTCACCAGAACCTTAGATTAGGAGTTTGTTCCTATTTCTTAGGTATTGTTTCTAACTTCCCTATAAGAATGTAAGCTATATATTGATTTTGTTTTAATGAAAATGTAGAGCGACCTGCGGACGCAGTCCCTCCTAGTGTAGTCTCTCATTGTAGAGCTAACCAATATTGCATAATAAATTTGAACCTGCCATTTTTTATCATGGTATCATAGATCCAGTGTCGAATCAAAGCCATAGTGCTTTGATCCCTGTGAGTGTCTAGGTGGCATAAGAGAAGCCCCTGGTGGCCTGAGTGAGGCTATTTTTTTTTGGAGGAAACGTCGATCAACGTGTTCGTTTGAGTTACATAAGCGCAGATCAGTGCGGACCCATGTGAGAGAAAAGCGTTGATCTCCAAAACCAACGCGAAATCGCATGAGAGGATCACGCTGATCAGTGAGACACTTGTGAGGATTTTTCGAAGCACGACCAACACGACATCAGAGTGGGTTTCGAGCGTTATTGAATTGGCTGTGTTGGTGAAAGAGGAGCTAGTGTGCTCGTGTTGGAGGAGCCAGAGACCTCATTTTGTGGAGCACCGTTGAGCTAGACAGCTCGTGCCTGTTAAAATAGAGAGCTTGTGCCTGTTGAGCCAGAGAGCTCGTGCCTGAAGAGCCATGTATATCGTTCCAGAGGAGCCAGCGAGCCATGGCAGAAGAGGCAGTAGCAGATCATTGGTAAATTGTGTAAGGATCACTGCAAGCATGATCCGTGATAGAGGATTCTGTGAGCTCGTAGCAGAAGAGGTTGTGGATGAGGAGCCCATGAGACCATTGTGCAATGCGCAAAGCATCCTGTTAAAGTGGTCGAATATCAGGTAGATTTGTTTCTTGACATTTTCTTTTTGTGGATCTGGGGTAGATCCATTTAAAGATCTGCTTTTTTTCAATTGTTGGAAGTCATTTTTTTTAAGTTTCAAGATGAATAATCAAATTATGGAAGTATACTTGAACGAGAGAAACAAGCTTGACGGTTCCAATTATTCCAATTGGAAATTCAAGTTGCAGACTATGTTGGAAGGGCAGAGTGCATGGGGGATAATGAATGGTGATGAATTGAAACCTACAGTTGCAGGAGGTGGATTAGCTGCGACAGTGCAGGATTGGGAGAAGAGGCAGAAAACGGTGAAAACGATGTTGAAAATGACAACAAAAGACTGCATTATCCCTCACATCAGAGAGTGCAAAGTAGCAAACGAGATCCGGACAACTGTCAAGGATATGTACAAAATTAGAAATAAAAATCACCTACCGTTCCTGAAAGGCAAGAATCTCTCCATTAAAATGGAGGAGAATGAAACAATAGATGCGTTCATCTCTCACATCAAGGACCTCAAAGACAAGCTTGGCGACATAGGAGAGGTAGTAATTAATACTGATGTGGTAACAATTACTATGAATGGTATGACTAACGACTATTGGATGTTTATCACAGGCTTGAATGTGAGAGAGAAAGCCCACAAATTTGAAGAATTGTCAAGGATCCTGATGTAAGAGGAGGAAAGGCAGATGAATCTGAAAACTCGTAATTCAGATCTTGCTTTAATGGTGAAGAAGAATCCATGGAGGACAGAGAGGTGGAGCACCACAAAAAGGCTGAATCCATCTCAAGGTATGTCATCAAATAGAAATGATTCAACAATAAAATGTTTCTATTGTGGTAAAATTGGCCATATGGCTAAACATTGCTGAAAGAAGAATTCTGATGAAGGTAAGCAGAGATACAAGGGACGTGCATGACACTTTGTTGATGATGACCATAACCAAGACCTCAGATTGTTTATGGTTGATTCTGATGAGAATGATGAAGCATATACGTGGTATGTGGATTCAAGAGCTTGCACGCACATGACAGGTAACAGACAATGGATTGAAGACTTCAAAGAAACTAGCAATGGAGTAAAAATCTACCTTGGCAACGAAAGAGGGTACCAAATCAAAGGGCATGGTAATGTTCCTGTGATACTTCCTGATGGAAATATTAGGCACATTCAAAACATGATGTATGTACCCAGAATGAATAAGAATTCGATTTCTGTTTCAATGATAACTGATCAGAACCTTAAGGTAGAATTCTTTAAACCATATTGTGTTATTAAGGATTTGTTGGATTGTGTGAAGACAATTGCAACAAGGATTTGTGTGGGATCTCTTTACAAGCTGAATGTGAGAAGTGTGCCACATCAATCTTTGACATCATCAAGTATGATTGCAGAAGATTTATGGCATTAGAAATTCGACCATATTAATTTCAATGATTTGTTGCTACTTCAGAAAAGAGGTATGGTCAATGGTATCCTCCATTTAAAGCATATTCATGTTGATTGTGAAGCATGTGCTCTTGGGAAGATGCACAAATATGTGTTTCTGGTAAAAGTAAATAGAAAATAGAGATACATAATAGAGTTAGTCCACACTGATTTATGTGGGCCAATGCAGTCAAGGTCATTGGGAGGTGCTTATTATTTCTTATTATTTATTGATGACTGTACAATATTCATATGGGTATATTTTCTTAGTAAAAAGGGTCACACTTTTGAATATTTCAAACAGTTCAGAAGCATGATTGAGAAGCAGACAGGTAAATTCATCAAGATTCTCCGCTTAGATCAAGGGGGATAATACATGAAGGCTGATTTTAGCAAATATTGCAAAGACCCTGGAAAACTGCAACAGTGTACAATACCCCACACTCCTCAACAAAACGAGGTTGCAGAGAGGAAAAACAAAACCCTTGTGGAGTGTTCTCATGACATGCTAAAATGTAAGAATCTTTCTAATGGATTTTTGGCTAAAGCGATAAATATTGCAGTGTATTTGAAGAACATGAGTCCAACAAAAATTCTTGAATTTAAAACTCCATTTGAAGCCTTATTAGGTTTTAAACTTGCAGTACAACACTTATGAATTTTTGGATCCAAAGCTTTTGCTCATGTTCCAAAGGAGGATAGAAAGAAACTAGATTCAAAGGCCATCAAATGCACTTTTTTTGGGTATTGTACTGAATTTAAAGCTTACAAATTCTTTGATCCCTCTACTCATAAATGTTTTGCAAGTAGAGATGTAGTTTTTCATGATTGGGTTCATGATGGAAACAATGAAAACAACAATGAAGAATGGGACATTCCTTTGTTGGTGGAAGAAGGGAGTGATGAAATAGGAGACAACCATGAGCAACAATAACAGAAAAATGATGAAGCATAAGGTACAGATACAGTCATTGAGCCAAGTCCATCAAGGAATAATCTGAATAGGTTTGATGCCACGATCAGGTAGGAAAACTCATTTTCCAGCAAGATATAGGGAAAATTATTTTATAACTAGCATGTTAAATGTTGTTGAACCCTCTAGTTATAAAGAAGCCAGTCAATATAATGAATGAAGGGAAGCCATGGAAGAGGAACATGAATCAATACTTAAAAACAAAACTTGGGAGTTAGTTGAATTACCTGAGGGAAAACAAACCATAGGCTGCAAATGGCTATACAAGCCTAAATTTAAAGCAGGTGGGAGTGTAGATAAATATAAAGCTAGGTTGGTTGCAAAGGGGTATTCGCAGAAAGAAGGTATAGACTATGAGGAAACCTTCACCCCTTTAGCTAAATTAAATACAATCAGAATGTTAATTTCCTTAGCTACTAAACATCACTGGATGATGCATCAATTAGATGTTAAATCTACATTTTTAAATGGTGAGTTGAAAGAAGAAGTGTATTTAGAGCAACATGAGGGATTTATTAAATAAGGGAAAGAACATTTAGTTTGTAGATTGAAGAAAGCTTTTTATGGACTAAAATAGGTTCCTAGGTCATGGTATGATAAAATTGATTCATTTTTCTTGCAACACAGTTATAAAAGAAGCAAAAATGACCTTAATATGTATACTGTGTTTGATGAAAAGGGGAAAATTGTTTTGATTTATTTATATGTAGATGATCTTATCATTACAAGAAAGGCTGATGAACTCATTAAAGAAATCAAAGAGCAGATTTCACAAATGTTTGAGATGAAAGACCTCAGTGAGCTATGCTAATGTTTGGGTCTTGAAATTTGGAGAGATTCAGGACAAAATTTTCTATCACAGGGTAAGTATGTGAGGAATCTACTGAAAAAGTTTAAGATGGATCAGTGTAAAGCTACATCAGTGCCGTTACAATAGAATACCAAACTTCAGAGTGATGACAATTATAAGGAGGCAGATGTAACATTGTATAGACAGTTGGTTGGGAGTTTAATCTACTTGACCACTACTAGACTAGATTTGGCTTATGCAGTTAGTGTATTGAGATAATTTATGTCCAAGCCACTTGAGAGCCATTGGGTTGCATCGAAAGGCATCTTAAGGTATCTTCAAGGAACCTTAGACTATGGCATTATATACACTAATTCTTGTGATGTTAAATTGACAGGTTTTTCAGACTCTGATTGGGCTGGAAATATAGATGAAAGGAGATCCATAACAGGTTATGCATTTAACATTGGGTCCGGGGTCATTGCATGGAGCAACAAAAAGCAGAACACAATATCCTTGTCTTCAGCGGAGGCTGAGTATTAAGCGATGTGTGCAGCGACGTGTGAAGCAATTTGGTTGAGGAGACTTCTCCAGGATGCTATAGAAGAACAAAAAGATGCAACAATTATCATATGTGATAACCAGAGCTTCATAAAACTTGCAAATAACCTTGTGTTTCATAAAAACACAAATCACATTGATACACAGTTTCACTTTGTCAAGGAGAAATTTTTGTCAAAAGAAATTCATGTTTAATATTGTAATACTTGTGATAATGTTGTTGATATTTTTACTAAGCCTCTTCGTAGAATTAAATTTGAAATTTTTAGGGAAATGTTAAGAATATTTGTGAACCCTTTCTCCATTAAGGGGGAATGTTGAAGATAATGGAGAAACTTAATTAGAGAGAGTCGGTTCACCATAACCTTAGATTAGGAGTTTGTTCCTATTTCTTAGGTATTGGTTCTAACTTCCCTATAAGTATGTAAGCTATATATTGATGGTATTGCAATGAGAATGTAGAGCGACCTGTAGACGCAGTCCCTCCTAGTGCAGTCTCTCATTGTAGAGCTAACCAGTATTGCATAATAAATTTGATCCTGCCATTTTTTATCAATTGTTCTAAAGGACATGTGTATGATTATATTTGTTGATTTAAAATGTTACAATGCACATAATTATGGTATGCATCAAATATGGATACATGTTGATGCTCAGTAACAAAGAAAAACACATGTATCTCATCTCAAATATTCAAAATTTCACATACTTTTGGTGCATATATTAATATAGGCACTAACATGTCATAAAAATTTACTCGAGACGTAATATTAGTAATTGCACCAATGCATCTTATGAAATTGGGACTTGTTTTTCATATAAAAAGACGTAGGATAGTGCACCATATAAAAATACGTGGACCAGGGTGTAATGTCTGTATAAGAGCCGTTGCATTTAATTTCGTGTACAATCAGGTGCTTTTTAATAAGGTGCACACCAATGCATAACATGTATGGTAGAAATCGTGTCTGGAAAATTTGTATATGCCTCAGTGCTTTTATGTATATTACACACCGATGTGTTTATCTATACCACAGGCATTTAAAAAAAAAAAAACCTTTCACCCAATTTTTTTTAGTTATAGAGAGCATCTATTTTAATTGTTGCAAAATCCTTCGCTATGAATGATGGAGGTTGTAACAGAGTTTTTTTTTTTCACTATCTCGTAATAATAAAATCCTTTGCAAAAACAAAGGTGTTTTCTCCTTTTCAATATTTATTTGTTTGATGAATAGTTGGAATATTATACACATGCTCATAATCATGGAATTTCAGACAAACAAAGAAGTGTAAATAATTTGTTAAGAAATACATACATACATACATACATACATACATACATACATACATACATATATATATATATATATATATATATATATATATATATATTTCCATTTTTTTGACATACCTCACCAACACAAAAACTAGATTGTTAATGTTTTTCTATAAAATTTTCATTCCTCAATGTTTTCAAAAGAAAAATGTCGCCCTACTAGAAATAAACCTCTACATGCTAAAGAAAATTCGCTACATTGATACTTGACATATTAGTTTTGAAATTAATTGAATTTATTAATTTATAAAAAATATAAAACAATCCTCCTTTTTTATTTTTATGGAAAATATTTCTGCATTATTAGTCTTGGTCTTTTAAATGTATATATAATTACGCTGAAGGCGTTATATTGTGGGGGTTCTTCACGAGGACACTGTTCAGATTCGTCGTCACTGACAGAATCTTGAACAATGTCCACCAACCACCAATCACCGCCGAGAGACTTGTTGACGTGGCCAGCGGGCCCGCTTCGGCGTTTCTTTTAGGTAATAAAAAGTTGAACTCATATATATACCTTATATTCTGATGAAAAAAAGTCAATATTAGAAAATACCAAAATTAATATAGATATAAATAATTGCAATAAATAAAAGTTATATATTTAGAAAAGTTATTCAATTTCCTATATTTCATTTTCTTACCAAAATATATTCAGTGCAAGTATTTCAAAATATCCATTGACTTTGAAAGTTTTCAATATCCATGCAAGTCAATGGATATGTGCTTTCTATATTTCATTACATTTAATGTGTCTAAAAGATTTCATCTTTAGCTTGCACTCACATTTATTTGTGTTATCTAATGAAAATAGGGATTTTTAATCCAGAAAGATATATTGGTGGGTGGGAGGGTGTTCCACAAAAAATTTTTGATATATACTCTCAAATTAGCATCTAGTGAAATTATGGATATTTTTTAATATATGGCAAACAAGCATTCTAGGACATATGTTAATTTAGTGGATATTCTTTAATATATGACAAACAAACATTCTAGGACATAGGTTAGGTTAATTTACTGACCTCCCTATGAATTCCAATGACATCCAAGTTGAAAGTGAGGAAGGGAAGTCTTCTCATGAATTACATACAAGTCAATTGTTCCATGCTAAAAGGTAGGTTCTTTAGTTGGGGTTGAGAATCAATAAAAACTCTCAAAATATTAACGGAACAAATATATGTTTATTGAAAATAGAAAAAAAAATGAGATTGAACATTTTTAGGAACCAATTTGAAAAGATATAAAATTTATGGACAACATTTTTCTTGTTTAATATTTCTCACCTCCAAAATAGTCTTTTACTTAAATGACTAAAAAGACAATAGACCTTAAACTTTCTACTAAAAATTCATCACAACCATTTTATATTAGAAGAAATTGAAATTTCCCTAAATACTTTTATATTCATTTTGGAAGTCAACATAAAATGATTTGGCTAACGTAGATAGAATTATACATCAACACTTTAAACTTATTTGATACCATATATTATATATAGTATTATGGTATATTAGAAATTCTATAAGAAACAATATTATATATAATATTATGAAATATTAGAAATTCAAAAAAAAATTATATAAATTTAGAAACCACCCAAAATATATATATATATATATATATATATATATATATATATTATAGGATATATGTGCTAATGAATCTATATGTTGATTTCCATAGATATCGTAATAGGTCAAATGGCATTTACAATACACAATCAATATGTACGAGATTTGTTTCCATGTGCGGACGATTGATATCTACGAAACCAGGACATTTTGAGAGGTTGGAGTCTGAGCGGCTTATATTTTTTTTGAAAATTAAAAGAAATTTTAGCAAGATTTTAATAAAATTAAGTAGGGATTGTGTAAATTTAAGTTATATTTATTAAACTTTAAAATGATAGATGTTTTAAATTTTTTTGATGATGTTGAATTTATTTCTACCATCAAAATATAATTCAAACATTAATACTGCTATTTTTTTTGAATTTTTTACATTCCCACCACGTTTAGCGAACAAGACAATTCCTCTTTGGTAATAAGAATTAGCAGGAGTGTTCATATACAGAAGGGAGATGCGAGAAGAGCATACAATTCTTAGAAAAAATTCGTGTACAGGACGGAGATATTGTGAAGCTATGCAATGAGAATTGCAAATAAAAATAACGAGTCTGAGTCTGTACATGTACAGAATGGAGAAGCGGGAAGAGCGAAAAGCTGTTCCACCATCAGAATCGGGCCAAATTCAGAGGAGATGGGTATCGATCCCCGTACCTCTCGCATGCTAAGCGAGCGCTCTACCATCTGAGCTACATCCCCATGATAAAAACCCTTCATAATGACGATCCCCAGGATGTCTAGGCAACGGGCGACATAAAAACATTCAAGGCAAAATCAGAGGAGAGATGATCTTAAGTCAAAACCGATGGATGTAAAGAGTGGGCGGGCAGATATTTTGGAGGGAAGTGACGGTCTCGTCTGGTTTAAAACCAGACGAGAAACGCCGTTGCCGGGGATCGAACCCGGGTCACCCGCGTGACAGGCGGGAATACTCACCACTATACTACAACGACAAAGTTCATTATTTCTAAAATAATTTTCTAATTTACTAATAATAATATTATTTAATTTTAAAACACACCATTTTAATTGTCCAACGTCAAAATATCTAATTTCGATTTGCTTTGTTTACTCAGGTCAATTTGCAGTTGTTTTCGATCAAAACAACACCATGTATTTATTCAAGAGGATCTGGTTTGATTGCCCTTTTTTTTCCTGGGTATTATATTTTTATTTTTATTTTTTTTTGAAGTGTAAAATACAATGCTTTATTTTTTTAATATTTAAATTGTATTTTTAAATGTTAATTAAAATATATATAAGATCAAAAAAATTTAACCATAATTTTTTTTTAATACATAGATATATATGAAATTGGTATCTATCAAATAATTGATTTAAATTTCTAGTTAAAACATTTTTGAAAAGTATAAGAACATTTGATTCACACTTTTTTTACTTCTAATTATTTTATAGCATATTCATTTTTTTTTATTATTTTTGTATTTAATTTTTATTTTTATTTTAAAGGGGCACAGATAGACAAACTTACATATCCCCTTATACTGGGTTGTAGAATGAGCCTTTCGGCTCTATGAAAGACACTAACAAGGATGATGCTGGGCCAATTCCACGTAGGATGATGCGGATGTGCTCCTCTGTCATTTCCTCCTCCGTTTTCTCCTTGTCTATTAGTTTTGGTTTATTTTTAGGATTTTTAGAATTTTTATCACTATAATTTTTCTTATGAGTATCTTCCTTATTATATTATGATTTAAATTAACTATTAAGTAAATTAAATAAAAATGTTTTTATTTATTTTTATATTTATTATTATTATTGGTTTTATTTAGTTATTTATTTATTTATATAATAATCTATTTATTTATTTTTATTTTATTTTATTTATTTTTTCTAACATATAATTCAAAGTATTAAAATAAATAAATAAGTAATAATAAAAATATAAAATTATATTAATATAAAATTTATTAAAAACACATTAATATTAAATTATATTAAAATTAAAATATAATAAAATTAAAGTGAAATATAATATAATAGGATGAAATTTAATTTAATTTATTATTCTACTAAACTAATTGTTTTTTTACAATGGCTAATTGGAACTTTCCTTATCTATTTCACCGTTCGTTTAATAATTGAGAACTGCAATCTGATAAAACCGTAACCGGCTTTAGTGGTATCGACCTAACCAAATGACTTAGGATTGGAGAACTCGAGTCAGAATCCAACCTATCCTGCGAGCTAGCACGCGAGACAATTCAGGAGCCACGACCAGCAGCATCATCTGGTTCAATCGTATTCTCTCCGAGACTAGATGACACCGTCTTAAATTCCATTGTGATGAAATTACACGCAACAAGGAAAAGTTTTCACATATTACAAATATATATATACACTACTCATTGTGATGAAATTACACGCAACAAGAAAATGTTTTCACATATTACAAAAATATATATATATATATATAATTTTTTTTCCAAAATATAGTTTTTTTTTTTTCTTCTTCTGACATAGCTCAACAATGTAAAGCCTAGATTATTGATGTATATTCCATAACTACTTCATTCCTAAATGATTTGAAAAAAATTTGTTACACTAATAGAAATAGTCCTCTACATGCTAAAATAGATTATTATTATTATTATTATTATTTTTTTTTTTTTTTAATTGTTGCCAAGACATTCAAATGCTACAAAAATACTTAAGATATTAACATTGGAGTTCACTAGATTTATTTTTTCATAAAATATATAAAATAGTTATTTTAAAAATAGGCATGCGCTAGTAGTCCTAGTTCTCTACACGTGTACCTATTCATAGATATTAATTCCATCATTTACGTGCTCAAGAGGATAACACACATGTGCATCTTACAACCTAAAAAATAAAGGTCAAGCTAAGAAAAAAAATGTTGCATTGTTGACTAATTAATGTATAAATTATATATAGTGTTACACATGAATGCAATCATTACATTGTATAAATTATATATAGTGTTACACATGAATGCAATCATTATATTGAAATGTAATAGTTAATATATAAACATATATATTATTATAGAAATTATTTGATTTTGAGAGTATTAATTGAAAATTTGTTTAATAAAAAATAGAATTAATAAAAATACATATTGCATATTGGTGTTTTGTATTATTTTTAACTCACTCAAAGTTGGTTTCCATAAAATATATATATGTGTGTTTTAATGGGAAGCACACCCTAGTGCATAGTAGTTAAAATACTACATGAATGATTACAAACGTGAAAGTGTTATTGTTGCTGAAGATAATGGAGAAACTTAATTAGAGAGAGTTGGTTCACCAGAACCTTAGATTAGGAGTTTGTTCCTATTTCTTAGGTATTGGTTATAACTTCCCTATAAGAATGTAAGCTATATATTGATTTTTTTTTAATGAAAATGTAGAGCGACTTGCACACGTAGTCCCTCTTGGTGTAGTCTCTCATTGTAGAGCTAACCAATATTGCATAATAAATTTGATCCTGCCATTTTTTATCATGGTATCATAGATCCAGTGTCGAATCAAAGCCATAGTGCTTTGATCCCTGTGAGTGTTCAGGTGGCAGAAGAGAAGCCCTTGGTGGCCTGAGTGAGGCTGTTTTTTTTGAGGAAACATCAATCAACACATTCGTTTGAGTCACAGAAGTACCGATCAGTGCAGACCCGTGCGAGAAAAGCATTGATCTCCAAAACCAATGCGAAATTGCATGAGAGGATTGCGCTGATCAGTGAGACACTTGCGAGGATTTTTCAAAGCACAACCAACATGACATCATAGTGGGTTTCGAGCGCTGTTGACTGGGCTGTGTTGGTGAAAGAGGAGCCAGTGTGCTCGTGTTGGAGGAGCTAAAGAGCTTGTGTTGTGGAGCACCGTTGAGCCAAAGAGCTTGTGCCTGTTGAGCCAGAGAACTTGTGCCTATTGAGCCAGAGAGCTCGTGCCTGAAGAGCCAGTTATATCGTTCTAGATAAGTCGATGAGCCATGGTAGAAGAGGCAGTAGCAGATCATTAGTAAATTGTGTAAGGATAAGTGCAAGCATGATCTGTGACAGAGGATCCCGTGAGCTCGCAACAGAAGAGGTCATGGATGAGGAGCCCATGAGACCATGGTGCAATGCGCAGAGCAGTCCATTAAAGTGGTCAAAGATCAGGTAGATCTGTTTCTTGACATTGTTTTTTTTTGTGGATCTGGGGTAGATCCATTTTTTTGTCAATTTTTGGAAGTCATTTATTTTTTTAAAGTGTTAATATGAATACCCAAATTATTGAGGCATACTTGAATGAGAGCAATAAGATCGACAATTACAATTATTCTAATTGAAAATTCAAGTTGTAGACTATGTTGGAAGGGCATAGTGCATGGGGGATCTTGATTGGCGATGAATTTAAACCTACAGTTGCAGGAGGTGGATCAGTTGCGACAGTTTAAGATTGGGAGAAGAGAGAGAACAAGGCGAAAATGTTGTTGAAAATGTCAGTCAAATACTGCATTATCCCTCACATCAGAGAGTGCAAATTAGCAAACAAGATCTAGACAACTCTCAGGGATCTGTACGAAATTAGAAATACAAATTGCCTATTGTTCCCTAAAAGAAATATTCTCTCCATTAAAATGGAGGAGAATGAATCAATAGCTGTGTTCATCTCTCGCATCAAGGACCTCAAAGACAAGCTTGGTGACATAGGGGAGGTAGTAAGTAATACTGATTTGGTAACAATTACTATGAATGGTATGATTAACGACTATCAGATGTTTATCATGGGCTTGAATGCAAGAGAGAAAGCCCCCAAATTTGAAGAATTGACTGGGATCCTGATGCAAGAGGAAGAAAGGCAGATGGCCCTGAAACGTCAAGATTCAGATATTTCTTTAATGGTGAAGAAGAAGCCTTTCAGAGGGAAGGAAAATGGAGGACAAAGAGGTGGATGCACACCACAAAGAAAGCCGACTCCATATCAAGGTATGCCATAAAATAGAAATGATTCAACAATAAATTTTTTTTATTGTGGTAAAATTAGCCATATGGCTAAGCATTGCCAAAAGAAGAAGTCTAATGAAGGTCAGCAGAGATACAAGAGACATGCAGGACACTTTACTGATGATGACCATAACCAGGACCTCAGACTTCTTATGGTTGATTCTGATGAGAATGATGAAGAATATACGTGGTTTGTGGACTCAGGAGCTTCCACCCACATGACAGGTAACTGACAATGGTTTGAAGACTTCAAAGAAGCCAACAATGGAGCAAAAATCTACCTTGGCGACGACAGAGGGTACCAAATCAAAGGGCATGGTAATGTTCCTATAATACTGCTTGAAGGAAATATTAGGCACATTCAAAACATGTTGTATGTACCCAGAATTAATAAGAATACGATTTATGTTTTAATGATAGCATATCATAACCTTAAGGTAGATTTTTTTAAGTCACATTGTCTTATTGAGGATTTGTTGGATTGTATGAAGACAATTGCAACAGGAATTTGAGTGGGAGGTCTTTACAAGTTGAATGTGAGAAGTGCACCACATCAACATTGACATCATCAGGTATGACTATAGAATATTTATGGCATCAGAGGTTCGGCCATATTAATTTCAATGATTTGTTGCTACCTCAAAAGAGAGGTATGGTTAATGGTCTCCCTGTTTTAAAGCATATTCATGTTGACTGTGAATCATGTGCTCTTTGGAAGATGCACAAACATGAGTTTCCTGTAAAAGTAGATAGAAATCAGAGTGATATAATAGAGTTAGTCCACACTGGTTTATGTGGGCCAAGTCAGTCAAGTTCATTGGGAGGTGCTTATTATTTCTTATTATTTGTTGATGATTGTACAAGATTCACGTGGGTATATTTTCTCAGTAAAAAGAGTCACAATTTTGAATATTTCAGACAGTTCAGAAGCATGATTGAGAAGTAGACTGGTAAATTCATCAAGATTCTCTGCTCGGACCAAGGGGGAGAATACATGAAGGTTGATTTCAGAAAATATTGTAAGACCATGGAATACTGCAGTAGTTTACAGTACCCCACACTCTTCAGCAGAATGGGGTTATAGAGAGGAAAAAAAAAACCCTTGTGGAATGTACGAGCAACATGTTAGAAGGTAAGAATCTTTCTATTGGATTTTTGGATGAAGCGATAAATACTGCAGCATATTTAAAGAACAGGAGTCCAACAAAAAGTCTTGAGTTTAAAACTCCATTGGAAGCCTTATTAGGTTCTAAACATGCAGTTAAAAACTTAATATTTTTTGGACCCAAAGCTTTTTCTCATGTTCCAAATGAGGATAGGAAGAAACTGGATTCGAAGGCCATTAAATGCACTTTTTTTGGGTATTGTACTGAATTTAAAGCTTACAAATTGTTTGATCCCTCTACTCATAAATGTTTTGCAAGTAGAGATGTATTTTTTCATGAGCAGGTTCTTGATGGAAACAATGAAGAATGGGACATTCCTTTATTGGTGGAAGAAGGGAGTGATGAAACACGAGACAACCATGAGCAGCAGAAAAAGGAAGAAGCGGAAGGTACATATACAATCATCGAGCCAAGTCCATCAAGGGATAATCCGAACAGGTTTGATGCCACTCCTACACTCAGGAGATCAGGTAGGAAAACTCAATTTCCAACAAGATATAGGGAAAATTATTTCATAGCTATCGTGTTAAACGTTGTTTAACCGTCTAGTTATAAAGAATCCAGTCCATATAATGAACGTAGGGTAGCCATGGAAGAGGAATATGAATCAATACTTAAAAAAAAAAACTTGTGAGTTAGTTGAATTACCCAAGGGAAAACAAACCATAGGTTGCAAATGGCTATACAAGCCTAAATAGAAATCAGATGGGAGCATAGATAAATATAAATCTACGCTAGTTGCAAAGTGGTATTTGCAGAAAGAAGGTATAGACTATGAGGAAACCTTCGCCCCTATAACTAAAGTAAACACAATCAGAATGTTAATTTCTTTAGCTACCAAACATCATTGGATGATACACCAGCTAGATGTTAAATCTGCATTTTTAAATGGGGAGTTGAAAGAAGAAGTATATTTAGAGCAACTTGAGGGTTTTTTTAAGCAGGGGAAAGAACATTTAGTCTGTAGATTGAAGAAAGCATTATATGGACTAAAACAAGCTCCTAGGTCATGGTATGATAAAATTGATTCATTTTTCTTGCAGCACGGTTATAAAAAGAAGCAAAAATGATCTCAATCTGTATATTGTGTTTGATAAATAGGGGAAATTTTTTTTGATTTCTTTATATGTAGATGATCTTATCATTATAGGAAATGTTGATGAACTCATTAACGAAATAAAAGAGAAAATTTCATGAATGTTTGAGATGAAAGACCTCAGTGAGCTACGCTACTGTTTGGGTCCTAAAATTTGGAGAGACTCAGGCCATACTTTTCTATCGCAGGGTAAGCATGTCAGGAGTCTACTGAAAAAATTCAGGATAGATCAGTGCAAAGCTGCAACAATTCCATTACAGCAGAATACCAAAATTCAAAGTGATGACGATTCTAAGGAGGCAGATGCAACATTGTATAGACAGTTGGTTGGGAGTTTAATATACTTGACCACTACTAGACCAGATTTGGCTTATGGAGTTAGTGTATTGATCCAATTTATGTCCAAGCCACTCGAGAGCCATTGGGTTGCAGCAAAAGGCATCCTAATGTATCTTTAAGGAACGTTAGAATTTGGAATTATATATACTGATTCTTGTGAGTTTAAATTGATAGGTTTTTCAAACTCTGATTGGGATGGAAATGTAGATGAATGGAGATCCATAATAGGTTATGCATTCAGCATTGGGTCTGGGGTCATTGCATGGAGCAGCAAAAAGCAAAACACAATATCTTTGTCTTCAATAGAAGTTGAGTATCAAGCAATGTGTGTGGCAACATGTGAGACAGTTTGGTTGAGGGGACTTCTCCAGGATGCCGGAGAAGAACAGAAAGATGCAACAATTATCAGATGTGATAACCAAAGCGCCATCAAACTTGAAAATAATCTGATGTTTCATAAAAACACAAAGCACATTGATACACAATTTCACTTCATCAGGGAGAAAGTTCAGTCAAAAGAAATTCATGTCGAATATTGTAATACATGTGATAATGCTGCTGATATTTTTACTAAGCCTCTTGGTAGAATTAAATTTGAATTTTTTAGGGAAATGTTAGGAATATTTGTGAACCCTTTCTCCATTAAGGGGGAGGGTTGAAGATAATGGAGAAACTTAATTAGAGAGAGTTGGTTCACCAGAACCTTAGATTAGGAGTTTGTTCCTATTTCTTAGGTATTGGTTCTAACTTCCCTATAACCATGTAAGCTATATATTGTTTGTATTGTAATGAGAATGTAGAGCAACCTACAGATGGAGACCCTCCTGGTGTAGTCTCTCATTGTAGAGATAACCAATATTTATTAATAAATTTGATCCTGCCATTTTTATCACAAATTTCACATTCAAATCATCACGACTTTGTTTAATCAGGCCATTTTTTCATTCTATGATGGGCTCAGGATGTAACTTTGTTTAAATGGAAAATGAAGGAATTCTTGCTTAATATTTGATTTTCGTAATTCATGAATTGCCCATTATTAAAATAGATTAAGGCACAAAACTATCAAACCATGCACATGCTTTTATAATTTCCTAGTTAAAAGCTTTGTGTGGTATGTGAATTGTCGTTGAATTCGCATGGTATTCATTTTATGTCTAATAAGTTTCAGTTTTGCTGGAATTTATTTCTGGTAATTCTTTATTCATCTCGCATGGTATTCATTTTAGGCTTTCTAAGTTTAATTTTTCTTAATTAAAAAAATACTAGTAGTTTTTAAGTATTATTTTTTGGAAAGTTTTCTAGTTTATTTTATGATATAATTTGTTTAGAATCTAGTAGGGATTTATTGAAATCACAAGTTTGATAGGTGAACTCTTCACAATTGAAGTGCCTCAGGGGTTTTTGAGGGTGCCTACTCCATTTATGCAGTCAAAAAACTAGTTAAAACAACACAAATCAAGATGTGGCCACAAATTTTGAAGTGCCCCAAAGATTTTTGAAGGTGTCTAATCCATATATGCAGTTAAAAAAGCAGTTTAAACAATACAAATCAAGATGTGGCCACCAAATTTTTCCCCAAATTCCTGCCAGAAATCTACTAGAAACTCCAAAAAATCTCATTTAAAGACTACTCCAAAAAATATACTTCTCTCAATTATTTAAACTAGCATAGCTATATAAATTAAATTTTGGTACATGTTGATAGGCATCAACACATAATAAGCATCGAAATACTTATTTCATGACATATATTACATTGCTAAATGAAAAATAATCATAAAAAATAAGAATGTTGAGAGCTTATGGAGAACTGCGTGTATTACTCGTTGAACCAAATGTTTCGAGTGAACACTTTAGCCATCTTCAGGGGCAAGAAGCCAAAACATAAGATGAGAGGAGTGTTGGACCACGATTTTATAGGGAGAAAGAAATTAGCCGTTAGATTAGGAGGGATTAAGAGCATTAAATGAGTCAAAGTCTTGAAACTAATTTGGAAATAGAAAATTATAAATTTAATATCGAATTCATTAATATTTGATAATTAACTGTCAGGGAGATCAAACTATTGAATTTAAATATAGAATTATTTAATTTTAAATTAGAATAAACACTAAATTTATAATTTTCTATTTCCAAATTAGTTTCAAGACTTTGACTCATTTAACGCTCTTAATCCCTCCTAATCTAACAGCTAATTTCTTTCTCCCTATAAAATCGTGGTCCAACACTCTTCTCATCTTATGTTTTGGCTTCCTGCCCCTGAAGATAGGAAAAGTGTTCACTCAAAACATCGGGTTCAACAAGCAATGCACATAGTTCTCTAGAAGCTCTGAACGTTCTTATATTTATGATTGTGAATGTCCATTCTTTAATAATCATAAAGTTAACTAAATTATAATAACGCAATGAGGATTCATGCCCACTTTATCATAAAATAGACTTTATGATATCACCATGACTTATCAATACCACATGCCCAAAAATTCATAAATCATTTCATATAAAATGTTTTAATTATTTAATTTAATTAAATAATATAACTACTTTAAAAATAAATATAAGACAAATTCATACCATCGATTTAATAATTAAATTAAAATGAGAAAATCTTATTTTAAAATAAACATTTTTATCAACCTATATCAAAGATTAGGAATAAACTATTGAAACATATATCAAAGATTAGGAATAAACTCTTGAAAAAAAAGTGTTATTTTCGCATTCCCTTTCTTTTATATTTTAAATTTGGATCAGCCTTATTATTAGAAAAATAATATAATAATCGATCCATCAATATGCCGAATCCACATTAAATTTTTAGTACTCGTAGATCAACATTTTCACATGGGATGAAGGCACCGTTGACATTTATTCTGAGCCCTACATGATTCGAATTGAATCAAAATATCACGTAATGTCAAAGCAAAGTCTGCGTTGTATAACTATTTTAAGTTTGCGACGTTTTTCGCATAGGGACGTTTTTGCTTCTGAAGTTGGATGAAATATTTTTTTTGGCTTATTATGATAGTGATTTTTTTTTGACTAATTTTTTAATATATAAAAAGATTATAATTGAATTGTACAAAATTTATGGATTAAATTTGTGATTTCAACCTATTTTACACCATTTTGAACAATTTTAACTTTGAAATAACACGACAACAATTAGACTACAACGAAAAATGCCCCTAACGAATAAATAATCCTCCGTGAATGTACGGCCACCGCAGACGACTAACATTTTCACCCCGATTACCCATAGACACTTATAACTTCAGTCCTGAACTCCAACAAAGCATTGCAGCAATGATAAAGTTTCGATGCAGAAAACTGCATACAGAATTTAGAACATTTTGAAGTAATGAACAACTTGCCAAGTTTCACCAAAAGCGAGAAAAAGCTACGAAAATTTGTTTTCGTACTCCACCACTTACTCGGTCGGGAGAGCATAGGATAGAAAGATTATTCGCAAGAATTCATGCAGTACTATATTAGATGTACTGCCTGCTCACGGGCCTTTATTGGAATATTTCACTAGAAGCGCATTTATTGCTTTACAAAACCTTGAAATACATTGGTCTATATTATATGTACCAGGGAAAATGGTATAAGTGGTAATATTTATTCCAATACATTACTACTTCTTCAACCAAAATGTAAAAAAAGAACCTATCAAAAGTGACCAGGTCATACTGGTTCCAACCCGGTTACAAAAACTTTTCTTACTGTAGAAACTGGAATGAAACCCAGCACCCAAGATAACGCAAGAAAGTACGAGCTTCTAAGCATAAAACACAAATAAACAGAAGAACCTTAAAGGGCACTTGCAAAAATAAAATCTGACAAAGATGCCAAGAACAAAAATCATTACAGACACAACCAAAAAGGCTCTCGATCAAAGAAAATTAACGGAACCGATAGTACTATAACCGTCTGACCTGAGCAAATGACAGAATATTATTCCAAAGCTTCCCTCCAGGCCTTTCTTCGACAGCTGATTAGCAGCAGTGTTCTTTTCCCTATAAACATGTCTGAAGGTGATATCCGAAAAGGAGTTCTTTAGGGAATTTAATCTTTCCAACCAGTGAGCAAACGATCCTTGATTAATTGTGACCTTCTGGTTCATGTGATCGATCAGAACTTTGGAATCCCCAATTATCCAAGTCTTTTCCAAGTATAGCTGGTTAGAAAACCAAAGGAGCCCCCATAGAGCCAGGACTTCAGCCTTCATGTTCGAACCATTACCTCCATTCCAGAAAATTTTGTAGTGGCATTCAGGAGATATCTTCAACCAGGCCCCACAGCCACAGATAGAGTGCTGTGAAGCCCCATCGAAATATCCAACGAGGAAGTGAGTATCATAAGGATGCAATCTTCTTGACAGGTCTCGGGGCGGCTTGTGTGCAATCTTCAAGAGATCCAAAGTGTTGACAATCTTTTGAGTAGTGAGTAAGGGCTGGAAAGGAATGCCCTCAAATAGTTTCTTGTTCCTGGTGCACCAAATGTGCCAATGGAAAAGTATCGGTATAGCCCTGACTGACTCCCCTCTATTAATCAACCATTTTAAGAAGTCTTCCGTCAAGTAATAAATCGGAGTATCAATATGTAACTTCCCACAAACAATCTCTAATGTTTCTAGAGCGAATGGACAAAGATAAAATAGGTGGATGTTATCCTCCTCTTCTTCTCCACAAAGATAACACCTTCCAGGTCCATGCCACCCTTTTTTCTGTAGATTCTTCCATGTTAGATTTTCGAGATAAAATAGCACACAACAAACTCTATATTCTATATTATTAATGAAGAAAATTACACACATATTTATACAAGCAAAAGTCTCAAGATAGGAATTCTATCTTAGACGTACAGTAGTGTGGTTGAGAGATTATCTCAACCACACACTAAACTAGGAGAAACTATATTCTATCTAATTCCTATTATGTAGGAACAAACTCCTCAAATGGAGAATTACAACCATAGACAAGTAGGAATTAATTATTTCTAACTCCCCCCCTTAATGACTACTTGTCATGATAGTGATTCACAAAGTCTGGTTGTGGTCAAACATAACAAAGAATATGTCAACGTCCATATAAAAGAGCAACCATCCACCGGAATGCATGGGTCCCAACCGCTGCAACCGCTAGTCCTGTAGGATGTCCTTCGCATACATGATTCTGTCGACCGTTATCACTGCATATATGTACCTACAAATCCACCACCATCGGGCGAATTGCATGTGCAGAACCTCCAAAACAAAGAGAGATCAGTGCCTTTCTAAGCCAAATATTCATGTCCAAATAACAATCGCAAACAGTTGCGCTGATTGCGCCTTTCGACGCAATTGTCAGATAGAAAAGTGCGCCGACCCTCTTGTGCTCAGACACACCAATATCTGAGACCATGAGCCAGGTGTTACTGCAATCCACCTGGTGCTACGAGCACAAAGCTCCCGTGTACACGTTAGCCACTCAGGCAATATGCCACCACCGGGCAAGTCCGATTTGCCACCACCGGGCAAATCCGATCTGCCACCACCGAGCAAATCCAGAACTTAAATGTGCCACCACCGGGAAAATCTTGTAGCCACTAAGGCTCTGTATGTGGTTTCTGGCTCACCACAAACCATCACTTTACAGTGACAAAAGATGGTTTCAGGCTGACCATAAACCATTACAAAGTGGTTTTAAGATCACCACGAACTTTCAAATGCCTTTACAAGGCTTACATTCCATACTTCAACATTTGAAGTTTTTGGGTACATATAATGACCATTACAACAACCAACTAGACTTGCTTATAACATGCTAGGGAGTCTATTCCACAAACCACACTAACTCAAACAAACATCTACTTTGTTGTCCACCATAAACGTTGTTGCTGCTCCTTTATCCCATCTTTTCATAGTTCACATCTTGGGCATCTTTGTCAAATAAATTCTTGGAACTCCATGCTTAACCTGTCATTCGTTAGAGTCGCGAATTCTAACAAAATAACTTTACCTACATTGAGTTAGCTAGGCTCAATAAGGCTCAATAACTTTAAACATGATTCCAAGAAACTAAATAAAGCATAAATTCTTCAGGTTTAATTTCTCTATCTCTGCCCATAGATGATTATTTTCCAAACCTACCAGCAGCCATTTTTCACCAACGATACCTGTGAGGGGTCTACTGATAAAGAAACGGATTGACGACTTTTCACCTGGACTCAATGCAGTGCATTCAAACACTGATGATCCAGACATAGGCACACAACCATACGAAGAGAACACAATTTTCCCTTCAAAAAATAATAATCGAGGACTCCATGGTCCAATCCTCCATCGCATTTCAGTATCCAATTCTCCCGGCATCGCAACATAATGCCACTTCCCCTACTCACAGTATCAAGGCTAGTCACTGCTCTCAAGCATGCCTCCTCATGCTTGCTAACAATCTGCAACACGATCACGATCATCCTCCAATCTCTGATGTAGCTCCAATTGATGTCGTTTTCACTGTCATGTGTTCATCATCCTCTGCAAATTTGCTTAGTGTTGGAATGACCAGTTCCAACACACACTCAGAATTGTGACAATAGTTGGTCATACTAATGTCACTTCAATTACAACCAGTTTCATTGTCATGACAGTTAATCAATACATTGCAAATTTAAAAAAAACATCATCAGAGAATTAAAATTTCTCCCAAGCCGTCTCCAACACAATCGCCATACAAACTCTCTGCATTCTTGATTCCAAGCAGTTCATCTTCATATATGAATGAAGCACAACCTCCATTAATCGAACAGCCTTCACCAGATAATACTCACCATTTTCTTCTGCCTCACGTTGAATCTGCCCAATATAAAATGTCGTCAACATGATTATACAAAAAAAAAATTGAATAAGCCTCGATTACCTTGTTGTGTAACAGCTGCTTGCCGCCGGAACCATTCTTCGTCATCGATTGCATCGATCTCAACATAATAAAATTTAAAAAAAAACGGTCCTGTGCTTGCTACTAGAACGAATTCAGAAATTCGATCTCCTCACCTGCATTTTTAATCGTTTTCTGGGCTATTCCAAGTCTTCACTGGACAGAACCTTTTCAGACCACATCAAATCCCTCACCATCACTTCTAACAATCTCAGCCAATGTGAAACATGCCCTTCCACATCGGTAGCTTAGAAACACGGTGCTCCTGGGTAAATTTGTGGTTCGGGTAATAAGCCTTCATCATGTTCCTTCATCGAATCTCGCAGAAAGCGGCGAATTCAAATGCGAATTTCATTTCCCGGTCATATCTGTTGCGTTCTCCCATTCAGCACCACAACATTTGTCCTATCGATTTTCGTCGAACAGTGCATCGCCTTTAAATATCGGTTTACGAGAGGCCATGAGAAATCAATCCTAAGCTTGATTAGAGTCAATAATATCATTTATTACTCACTGCTGAAATTTATCGGCTATTACTTCAATGACTCAGCGCACTGACATCTAAATATTACCTATGATGCGCTAATCGCCTTCATCTTGCTCACCATGACCTCTTGTCACGCCTCACCAACAAAAGCAAGGCAGATACTGAAGGACAAACAAAAATTTAATAAAGCTATACAAATACGATAATTTATTTCTACGCCCCGGGAAGGGCCGGGAGGCGCTAGGACTCACAGCTCTGATACCAAGATAAAATAGCACACAACAAACTCTAATCAAATTCTATATTATGAATCAAGGAAATTACACACATATTTATACAAACAAAAGTCTCAAGATAGGAATTCTATCTTAGACGTACAGTAGTGTGGTTGAGAGATTCTCTCAACCACACACTAAACTAGGAGAAACTATATTCTAGCTAATTCCTATTGTGTAGGAACAAACTCCTCAAATGGAGAATTACAACCATAGACAAGTAGGAATTAATTATTTCTAACTTTTTGTCCTTCCTAACCAACCATAAAATAATATCATTTTTAATTGTGCTGCAGTTTCCATTGCCCGACATCTGTCCCGCTTTGGTTTTAATCAAACTAACATAAAATCTCAAACTTCCAAACCTTCTGTAGTATCCTTTCCCTCCCAAAGTAATCAGTCCCCCTCGACCGACCCGTTAAAACAAACAACTTTCGAAACATGCTTATGAATGGCGTTTAGTTGATGAAAAAGTGTGAGAAAACCAACCATTTGAATATTTTTCAGAACCTTAGATACGCCTTTCAATTCCATCAGCTGGAGAAAGAGATCTGTGAGTGCCTGTCAACATGTTCCTTGAGGTGAAAAATCTCGTAACATAGCTGAAAAGTTTTCGCCACTCTTACGAATTGCAGCCAACGGATGAGAGCAATTAGAAGAATGAAACAATCTTCAAACACGTGTTGAAGCTCGCCAAAGATCCCCGTGAGAATGCCATGATGCTTCAACAAATGGGTGCAGATGATATGCTTGATGGAGATTTGATGACGCTCTTTGCACATATGATGGGTTAGTGAAGCATGATTTTGAAGTGGGGCTACAAAACAAATAGAGAGTGGGGTGATGGCAAAACAACTATGGTGTTGGCCTTATGCAGCAGTCAATTATATTTGAAATCCGATAAGCCCTTCTGTGTGATAATCCGATATTGGCTCCCCATTTGAAATCATGTTCTTGGCACTCTCCTAAGTGGGCCGAACTTCACAATGCAAATAGCTTCGGATCACTTTTAAAGCAACTGGCGGATTTCTACATTTTGGTAGCCCCTGTGACTTTGATCGCTTTTAGAGAAATTGGCAGATTTTTACATTTTACTTGACCCTGTGATTCACACATCAAGAAGTTTACAATCCAGCCTTAGAAACAAAAAACTACAGAAAAAACCTCACCAAAAACTCTCATCAAACATAATTGAATCTCAAGACAAGTGTTGATGATGAGACTCCATTATGAAACTATACTGTAACTTGTTTAGGCTCAACTGAGACTTCCAAAATCCTCATAAGGTCATTCTACTATTAAACAAATATTTCCTCCATCCAATATTAAAATTAACCATACCTCAACACATCTAAACCTTCAAACCAGAAATACCTGCATGAAGCGTCATCAAAAGCTCCATCAAACATAACATCTGCACCCATTTAGCGAAGCATCATCACATTCTGACGGGGAGCTTTGGTGATTTTGAACACGCGTTTTAAAACAGTTTCACTCTTCCGGCGCTGACGCATTGGCTCCAAACTGTAAAAATGGCTAAAACTCTTTACCTCTGTTACGAGATTCTTCATCACAAGCAACACGTTGGCAGGCATCTAATACCTGGAGGAAGTTAGCGATTTTCTCCAGCTGGTCGATTTGAGAGGCATATCAGAGATTATGAAAAATACTCAGACGGTTGGTTTTCTCACATGTCTTCACCAATTCAACGCCTTTCATCGGAATTCTCAGTAAATGCTTGCAGATGGGATATTGCTCATTTCTGGGTCTTTTTGTAACATCAACATATAGATCTAATCTACTGCATGAGTTCTTTGCAATTCATGCTATCCATCCCGTGTTCTCCTTCAATGGCCGGTGGCGCAACCTGTTAAAACACAGATTTTCTGGTTTTTTTCATGTCGTTCTTGTTTGTTTTTATAGGAAAGCCGTAGTATAATTTTGTTTTTTTTTACTTAATTGGGCGGTAGTATCCGGTGGAAAAGGTGAGTGCACTTTGGGGGCGCTGCCCATTCAACGCGGTTTTACGCGGTTTTATTATTCTATACGTATCTTTGGTTACTAAGCACCTTCCACTAACTTACTCGTCAGCAAGTGGAACAAATCGATTTGTTTTTAGTGAAGATATTTTTATGTTTTTTTTGAATTTTTTTAGTTTAATTTTTTAATTTATTAAAATTAAATTTGATGAGTAATTTTTGCAAACTTTTTTCAAAATGTTGAAGTTTATAGTGAAAAAAAACTAGTTTAAATAACATATTATCAAATTTCAAGACGTTAGAATTCATATATATTTAAAAAAAACTAGTTTAAATAATATAATACCAGATTTCATCTCAAAATTTCCTACAAAATTTAAACACCTAAATATCCACGAAAAAAAAATTCGCTAAAAACAACATTGTGATAAAATACTTAATATTTTGTCATTTTAATTTGTGTCTATTATTATGTGTAAGGCGGAATATATAATACCAGATTTCATCTCAAAATTTCCTACAAAATTTAAACACCTAAATATCCACGAAAACTTCCCGGATACCGCTTATCGTCGCCGGCGAACTGGTTAGGAAGGGGATCCAATCCGGCTTCCGGAAACCTCTCCCGGCCTTGGGAAAACTTGTCACCAGTGAGGGAGTGTACTTCTCTGTCCACGCACCACGCGGAGCTCATACATATCAGAAACTGCCCGGAAACCGCTTATCGTCGCCGGCGAAACTGGTTAGGAAGGGGCTCCAATCCGGCTTCCGGAAGCCTTTCCCGGCTTTGGGAAAACTTAGTAAGGGAGTGGTCCCCATACCGGCTTCCCTGCAATTCCGCGTCAATCGCTTTTCAATCACAACGCGTTTAATCTTTAGCCGACCAGCGAGCACAACACGCTTCCATTCCTTCCTTCCCGGATATGGAATAGCAATTTGAATACCACTTCAGCGTTGGGACAGATCGACATCCGACAGAAGTTTATCGCTCAGTAAAGATTCAGACGAGCGAGCTCCATAGAATGTTTTTCTATTTTGTAAACGTGTTTGACAGCTCATAAAAACTCTGAAAAGTCAAAATTGCCATGTGAAAAAAAAACCAGTAAATTTGATGTCCAATCATTTAAATTAGTTAGTCCCAATTTTTAATGGCTGCAGAGGAGGCCCAGATTGGGGTTGGTATGTTCGAAGTTGTTTCCGCAAGTACATTGCTTGATAGTAATGTTTGGCATTTTTCTTAACCCACTTAAAGGAATGGTTTATAGTGGACCAGTGGTCGCTATCTCAAATCTGATTCTCAGATTTTGTTGATGATTTGCATTCCCAGATTTTGTTGATTTTCTTTTTATTTGGTATCAAAAAATGTTAGGGAACCTGTAACAAATTAAGTTATTGTTCATCCTAATTCCATTAGTAAATCTATTTCTCTTCCGTGGTTCTTCACTGTTTTGTTTGTTAGGTAGGTTAGCAAAATCTCATAGTTTGAAAAATACAGATGGTAATGTTAATATTCTCTAACATACTGCTATTCAAAAACTTAGGTTTCTGCGAAATTTAAAAGTGAAAAATTTGGATACATTACAATTTGAACCGATAATCTTCTTTCCTCTAACTGCAACAGGTAACCAAATAGGAAAAGGCATTCATTGCAGTTTTGGTCAAAGTAGGCTGACCGGAAAGTGCCATTTTAAATAACCTACCATTGATGGTGGACTTAGCCCCTTTCATAGCGATCGCACATAATTTTGCATATAATAAGAAAATGGTTTGACACTCGGTAATATGGCTAAACCGTAAAATGCAAGGTGTGAAAAACGAGTCACTAGCGTCAAATTTTCAACTAAATTTGAAATAAATTCCTTGGTCAAGCACCTTTCGGTCATGAATTTAATTCATGACTCACTTTTCCATCCGAACCGCAGAATTTTGCTCTGGATCCTTGCACTGGCTGCGGTGGATCGTTTCTGCTAACTGTTCTTAGCACATTTTGGATATGAATTGTTGCATTTAACCTTTAATACAAAGGCTAGACAGAAACTGCTAATCTGTGAAGTTATTCTGGTTTGCTGGGGCTCCCATTCGTGTATTTAGTTCTATGACGGACAATTTTTCTTTGATGAACAACTAGGTGGATACCTTGATAGATGTATCCATTGAGCTGATGCCATTGTGCCGAAAGTCTGTGTTCTATGCCGAACAATTTTTCTTTGATGAACAACTAGGTGGATATTTTGAAAGATGTATCTATTGAGTTGATGTCATTGTTTCAAAAGTATCTCTGAAAAAAATCATCCAGGTTGGAGTCGAGAAGATTGGTATCATAGATGAATGTCTTTTGGATTAATCACATCATTAAGATAAATGTCTTTCGGATTAATCATATTATTAGGATTTGATTGACGTTTAAACCCACTAATATTGTTCATCGTGAGAACAAGGTTAACAATATTAATTTAATAATATATCTGTTATTAGTTTAACAATATCCTTGTTATCTAGTTTCGATGCTAGGGCATCCTCTACCTTTTTGAGCTCCTTTGTCCACTTCTATTCTGGGCAAATATTCAAGTGCTTAGTATGCTTTTAATTTGTTCACTGTTACACTGAAGGCCATGCTCATGCTTGCTTGGGGAAGGAACTGACATTAGAAGAATTTTGAGGTCTAAAATGAGTTTTTTAAAAAAAATGTACAATCAAAATTCACTTTATGATAACCAATCACATTTTTAGAGATGACATCATCCCCAATGGTTCAAGTGGCATTGTTTGAGTTAAAGGTACTTATTTGTCACATTTTCAATGGTGAATAAAAACATATGGTTAACCATAGTAGTGTTCTAAGTACTTTTAAAATCATAAAGTATTAATAATAAATGTTATTTCACATTTTTTGAATAAAATATTATTTTGTCATTTCATATTTTTTTGAAAGAAACAATGCATATCCTTACATAATCTTCATGTCTTTACACATTTTTCAATAAATATTATATTTGTATATTTTCATATATTTATTTTAAAATTATATATTCATCTCATTTTATTTAATATTATAATTTCAAATTAATTATAAGTTAATATTTATACATATATATTATACATATGAAATCAGAATAAATAAAAGTATAACCTTATAATTTTAGGATAAATCAAATCTATGAATAATATTATTATAATATTAATAAGAATACAAACATTTTAAAATTAAAGAAAAAAATTATTAATTTTGTATGATGAAAAAAATATATATTAGTTTTGTATGTTAAAAAAGGTATATTAGGTTCAACATAGTTTGGGACAAAAAAAACTAAAATTTCAATGTTTTTAAATCTTATATTATACTTATAAGTATAAATTAAATCTATTTCAATAATTTTTCTTTTGATTTTAAATACAACTCAATTAATTTAATTATCATTATATTAATATTATATATTATTATATATAATATTATGAAAAATAATCTAAATGTTATAGAATATATATTATATTCATTTTTATATTATTTATTATTTTTCCTTGTGTTATAAATCAAATCAATTCAATATGTAATATAAAAAGTACATAAAATAATATATTACATTTATTATATTACATTATTTGTTTTTTATATAGTATATTAATTACATGTTATTATATAATTTAAGTAATATAAATTTTAATTAATAGTATATTATACAATTAAGAATTTATAAATTTATATTTATAATTTATTTTAAGTACAAAGGACAAATGCATTAGTTGTTAAATGATAATGATATTTTTTTGAAAAGTTCATTCTTATTTATAATCATATCAATACAATTTTTTATTAATTTTATTTTGGTACAACTTTTCAATTGAATTTAACTATGGTTACCTCGATTGTGGTTAAAGTAAAATGCAAATTCATAAATATTATTTTATTTTATTGGTTTAGATATTATTCTATTATTTCCTTAGGAGGCCCATTATAGACCTCAAAATTCCCCTAATGTAAAGATATCATTATCCTGCTAGCTTGATATTTCATTAACTCTTATTTGTTGCTTTGCTTCAAATTTTATGGGTTGTTCCAGTTATTAGTGAGCTTCTAAGAGTTTTGGGATTCCTTCCAACTGTAAACTGAGTTGAAGGAAACAAATTGTAAACATTGTTGCACATCATTTCAATAGAAAGTTTTCGAGCAAATTGTTTTGGACTTCAGTGCATAGGTTGTTTTTAAGTACATAAATTATCGACTGGTTAAAGATATATAATTACTCCTGATGGGATAAGAGGAACGCAGAGGATAATTCAATCACATATAGAGAAGGCATAACAAAGATAAAACTACACACAACAAATGGAGAAAAAAATCGCAACTTTACATTATAGGAGAGGCCTTGCCTTGGCTTGGATTGATCACGTAGAGGCAAAAACAAATTTATAGATGAAGAAGGAAGATCTAGAATTTTCTACATATGATTCAAATGACTGCACAGTGATCAATGGGTGGTGGAGTTTGGTTGGTGTCGGTCGGCTGTCGGCGAGGTTGGTGAGAAGTCGGCACCGACATATTTGAGTTTGGATTCATATTTAAAATTATCCCACTTGAAGTCGAATGAAGTATATTGAATCAAGTCACACTGAGTCCTACCCTGCCTCTATATAGCTCATGTTTATTTCTTGGTAAAATCTTCATGAGCATATCAGCAGGGTTCTCGTATGTATAGATATTTTCCAAGGATACTTGTCCTTCTTCCAACACATTTCGGATCCAATGGTACCTTAAGTGAATGTGCTGGGTTTTTTAGCAAAATGTTGGGTTTTTCGCTAAGTGAATGACACTCTAACTATCACAATATAACACATACTTGTCCTGTTTTATTCCTATCTCTCCTAGGAATCGTTGCATCCACAAAATCTCTTTACAAGACTCCTGTTGCAACTATGTACTCTGTATTTGTTGTAGAGAGAGCTACTATTCTTTGTAGCCTTGACACCTAAGATACCGCTGCACTTACAAATATGTACAAATAACCTGTAGTGGACTTCTTGGTGTCGATATCTCCAGCCATATTTGCATTTGTAATTCCTTCAATCACAGTCTCATTATGACCAAAACATAAACAATAATTACTAGTACCCTTAAGACAACTCAAAATCCATTTCATTGCTTGCCAATGTTGTTTTCCTAGATTGGCAAGGAACCTGCTCACTACTCCCACTGAATATGCAATGTTTGGTCGTGTGCATACAATTGCATACATAAAGCCGACAACTACGAAAGCATAAGAAATCTTGCTAATTTCTTCCTTCTCCTTGTCATCATTAGGACATAACTTAGTACTCAACTTGAAACGGGTTGCAAGGGGTGTACCAATTGGCTTGACATCCTTCATATTAAACCTATCAAGCACCTTCTTAATATATTTTTCTTATGACAACCATAACCTTTTTTTCCCCTATCACGCATGATCCTCATGCCCAATATCTGTTGTGTTGGACCCAAATACTTCATTGCAAATTTTCTTCCCAAATCTTTCTTCAACCTATTGATCATATTCTTATCATTCCCAACAATGAACATGTCTGTAATATCTTTTAGCTAGTTGGAATATTAAATTTTTCCTTTGTTCATAACTTAAATGAATAAGTGGGTAGAGAGCCCCTTAAATCTCTTTAGTAGGAATAAAATCACTTCTTGTGTGAAAGTGGATCAATGTAACTAGTTGAAATAATGCAGCCCTTGGTGTGAATGCGGTCAATGCATGTGGATGGGGTCAAGGTTGACCAAATCAACAGCGCTGTCATAGAGGGAGTGGAGAGAGTGGAGGACAATGCAGTTATGATGGAGAAGTGTATGCATGAGAGTAACATCTTTAATGAGTGGGACCTAAGGTGATGAAGCTCACAAAGCATATAAGGAAGAGGATGGCAGCCATAGAAGGCATTCTAAATATTTTTTATGTCTTGGTATTTTAAGACTTTCTATACGCTTCAGCTATTTAGTAGAGTTTGTTGTGCTGTTTAGCACAAGGGTGTTTCTAGGAATAAATCCCACCCTCATCCTCGGGGGACTTCGAGTGCCTACTCAAGAGAGGTTTACTGAGATTCATTTCCACCATCTGAAATCATGCCAAGCATCAACCATCATCCACAGTGTAGTCTCCTTCAGAAACTACGTTATTTTGCAGGGCAGTGCAGTGGAGGGTTGAAAAACCCAGTTTGTAATCTAGCTTCCTAGTGAGGGGAGCAACCCTTCATCTGAAAAGCTAGAAGGGAGAAGTTTCAACCATTTTCTTGTCATATCAGCCATCTCCTAGCAATGATTTAGTGGTAGAGCGTAATTCAGCCCTAGGGATTCATTTTTCATAGTGTGTATTTCCAGACACACTTTCTAGGTTGTCTTGGAATTGTGTTTGGGAGCTTAGATCTACGATCCCGACACTTTTTGAGCATTATATCAACATATATTTATATTTCTATTTTCCAGCAGCAGTTACACTCACTGGGACTGCGCTATCATGGTCCTCCGACATTTTGAGTTGCAGCAACATTTCATGTTTGGGTGTATTCACTACAAGGAAAAGACCCTCTAGTGGAGGTTATAAAAGGGGTTTTTAATGTTATAAAATTGGCCAAAATTGTCAAAACAACATTTACTACAACATTCGTTTCTGGTCACGGAGGTTTTGACAGAGCTCCTAACAGAATTTCAATACAACTAAAAAAACCTAGGCGATCGGAGGTGATTACATATGTTTTCTCATTGGTGCACTACTCAGGTGTCAACGCACCAGTGTGTTTTAGAGTGAATGCATTGATATTGCAAACCTACCAAGCACCGAGACGAAAAAAAAAATATAGGATGCCTCTAGTGGAGGTTATAAAAGGGGTTTTTAATGTTACAAAATTGGCCAAAATTGTCAAAAAAACATTTGCTACAACATTCGTTTGTGGTCACGGAGGTTTTGACAGAGCTCCTAACAGAATTTCAATACAACTAAAAAAACCTGGGCGGTCGGAGGTGATTATAGATGTTTTCTCATTGGTGCACTACTCAGGTGTCAACGCACCAGTGTGTTTTAGAGTGAATGCACTGATATTGCAAACCTACCAAGCACCGAGACGAAAAAAAAAATATAGGATGCCTCGGGGCATTTAGAATCGTCTTGATGCGTGTCAGCCACATAGTCGCCCTGGGACAGTTTAAGGTTCATGGATCGGGCTGTGAAGGTCTAACACCACACCGGGCACACTCTAGCTGATACAACACACTGAACCATTCTAATTGGTATTGGGATTTCTCTGGTGCCCATAGGTCGAATCAACGCACCGGTGTAGAGTATTATACAAACGCACTGGCACGCATTATCACCCAAACACACCAATTGTTCTAATTGGTATTGGTATTGGTATTTTTGCAGTGCCCATAGGTTGTAGAAACGCACCGGTGCATAGTATCTCAAAAACACACTGAGAGTTATAATTGGTATTGGTATTGGTATTTGTGTGGTGCCTATAGGTCGTAGAAATGCACCGGTGCGCAGTATCTCACAAACGTACCGAGAGTTATAATTGGTATTAGTATTGGTATTTGTGCGGTGCCCATAGGTCGTAGGAACATTGACTTGTGACAGTGCAATTATTGTGATTTTTTAAAATTCATTATTCATCAAAAGTTGACACATATCTTATAACAATATTCATATCAATTAAATTTTTATTAGTGCATTTGTTATATCATATCATCATATTTCACATCTCTTCATTATAATATTTAATCATCCATATATTTAATCAGTGGTGTTACATTTCACAGCGACAATGGAGAACGCAATAAAATAAATTAAAACGTATATATATATATATATATATATATATATATATATATATATATATATATATAAAAGACACTCTTTGTCATACAAAATGGGACAATTATTGGTATCACTTTGTTTTTCAATTGGGACACTATGTTTATTACATTAAACAAAATGTCTGATTTCAAAGACAAATATTTCAAAAAATACAACGCCTTGCTTTGATATCCAAAACATAATGATCATCATTCTACGCTTGAACTGCTGTTAGTGCTCGAGCTACTTCCCTGAATTGGGTTTATTTTGAGGAATGTTTTGTTCACAGCATTGATTGTTTTCTTCTTCTTCACCTTCCATCTACAAACATAAAAATAAACTTTAATGAGTGTATATACTTTGGTGAGAATAATGAAAATTGAAATATTAAATAATATACATCAATGCAAATCGAAAATAAATGACGTACCATAGCAACAATTGACTCATGAACATTACACATTCTTTCAAAACCAAATCTCATGCCATCTGTCAACATTTCATTTGTTGGCGCAATTCCATACTTTGTTTCCTACAAGTTTTATACCCCATAAAAAATCATATATTTAATATAAAAGGTTTTTTGTTCTATTAATTATAGATGGAGCTAAGTAAAACAAGATTGATAGATGCTTATAAATTCCACAATTTTTTTTTGATATGCCAACATATACTCACAACCCATATTTAACCCAATGTCAATCAATTCGTCTGATGGTTCTTATTTGTATGTTAGCACCTATTTAAATACATTCAATGATGATTGTTGTAAAAACACTTAAAATATACAAAAATGAAATCTAGTTAAGTTGTTATAAGGAAGTAACAATTACTCACAAACTTCGATATCAACCATTTTCTTCCTTATCGTCCCGTTTTATGTGCTGAATGGGTTCCATTTTCTTTTCTTTTCTGCAAGAAAATACTTAAAAATTAATATTTAATGTTAAATTGTTTATTTATTGTTCCCAATTGTAAAATTCAATGATTACATATTACATTTGAAGCACGTTGTTGTTGAGATGGATCCTCGTGCGATGCAATTATGTCTATTTCTTTTATCATCTCCTTGTACATCTTTTTGGACATTCCTACTGACATATTTCTGATATGAGCTCATTCATCCTTTGAGATTTTCATAATCTTCTTGAAAATGTAACATGCCAATAAACTATTTAATTTTTATATTCATATATGAAGAGTAAATATAACAAAAGTGATATTTATAAATGATTTCTTTTTAGTCATATATATATATATATATATATATATATATATATATATATATAAACATTTAAATGAATATTACTCTTTCATTCCTTTTTTTGGTACATTTTTGCTACTAAAAGTCTGACATGTCTCATTGACCAATTCTTTGGAAACTCATCCTGTAGTTTAGATAAAATTTGGTTCCTGGAATCATTGGATTGATTTCTGTATTGTAAGTAGAAAGAACGTCTATACATTCGTTCCACTAGATCCTTCAAAGTTTCGTAAAAGTTTTCCCCCTTTCGTTAACCTCCAACAACACTCCAGATGAGATAAGGAGCAATTCATTTTCATTTGCATATTCTATTTTTTTTCTTTTCTTAGAACAACATTCTTTTTCTGAGTTGTTGGTCCCTATAGAACATTAAACATATGTGAATTCATAGATTTTTTGAAACATGTTATCTAACAATTTTAAGTATATTATTAATGAAAATTTAAAAAAGAAACTCATATTGGATCAATAGTAATTTTTCATTCACCTGATTTATCCTTTTGCAATTTTTCCATCAAGCTTCTACGCTCTTCTGGTCCTAGAGCAGAAATAATCTTATCGAGCTACGTCATTTTGTGGCTCTGCATGATACATATCAAACAATACATATTAGTTAAATTTACATATAGTTCAAAAATAATAATTTTTGTAAAGAATTATAAAGAACTTGTCTTTTTTGATTTTTTTGATGTGTTCTCAGTATTGTTGTTACTTGATATTTTGTCATCCATGTCTTTATGAATATGAAACATGTACCATACCATTCATTAATATATTTTATAAATAAATCATGAAATTTTCAGGTAAAAAAAATAAATATCAAGAAACCAGTGCACCTTTAATTAGGTACGCATCGACGTTGGTGCAGACTGTTCTTATAAATGCACCTCCAAAACAGTAGAAACACCATGTCTTGCTCTATATCAACAAGGAGCACCGGTGCATTATATGTTAACTAGCACACCGATTAACGGAGGACGCAGTGCGACATATTATTCAAATGCACTGTGCAAATAGGGGACCACCATGCGGTGCTCTCTGTCAACAAGGAGACCTGGTGTGTTAAATTTTAAGCAGTGCACCGATTAACACAAACATCAAATAAATATTTTTTTTTTGTCAAATAGTAGGTGCGCGGTGCGCTATAATGAAATAGCACACCAGTGCCCTATTTTACATGTGGCGCACGGATTTAAAAAAAATATGTTTTTTTAAATTTTTTTATGAAATAGTACGTGCATGGTGCCCTGTGGTAAAAAAGCGCACTGGTGCGCTCATTTACACAGGGCACACCGATTAAAAAAATTCTGTTTTTTTTAAATTTATGCAAGGGCTGACATGGATTGGGATCCGACTATGCAAGTCGTCTCGTGGGTTAGATGTCATAGGCCTATATATATAGCAATACAAACCCTATAAATATAAAATGAAAAGCCCTAATTCTGAAATCACAAAAACAAGAAGAAGCAAGTGCGGAAACAAAAAGAATCAAGGATTTAGGTTAAAATGGATTTCTTTTGTTTTTTTTTTCTTTTTTGAAAATGAACAGTAAATGTAAAAAAAAAAAAAATAATCACCAGATCGTTTGAAATTCTATGCTACAGGGTTTGAATCACCAGAGGTTTGGAATTCTGATTGTCTGAATAGTTTTGTTCGAAAGTATTTCGCTGCTCCACAATGCTCTCGTGCTCTCTTGCTCCAGGTATGTCTCGTGAAAATCTATGGCGGAATTTTTTTTCAAAAATAGTGAAATAATGAAAACTATTTACTATTTAAAGAATTGTTTTATGAAATTAGATTTTTGAAAATATTTTGTCACCCATTTTGCAATTTACCGTTTTTTTTTTACTTTAAAAAAAAAAGTTGCGCTTTTCTTATTTGTGGTTATTCGGCACTGGTTTGTCAATTAATAACACCGCATCGGTGCGTCAGTTAATAACACGGCAGCGGTGCACAGTAACTAAAACACACCGGTGCAGTTATCTGTACATTAGCACTAATAACAATACGTCCATTTTTAAGGCACCGAAATTACATTTAGGTGTGTAAACCAAAATTTATTGTTTGTTTTGCTCAAATGTAGGGAGAAAATATCATAATTATATCAAATAGAAAATTCTTAAAAATTTAGCTCGTTCCATAATATTTCTCAAAGTCCACCACGAAGTTCTCCCTATCCATCTCAAGACGTAATATTTACTTTAGAATTTATTTATATTTTAATTATCTAACTGAATTTATGTTTTTAATCCATGTCAATTAGCTTAATAAAATTTATAATGTATACGAATTTGCAGGTTCATGCAGATTCAGAATCGAGTTCAGATGCAAAACGTCGGAAGCCCTTATGAGGAGTAGCATACCGCAAAGTGCATTTGGTAGATGAAAATGGACAACCGCCTCATGCTGCCAATTGTAACAATATTGCATCTTCTAGCCACAATCCTGGGACAATGATGGTAATAATGATTGTTTGGTATATTAATTAATGTAATTATTTCAATGTAAAACCAATTAATCATGTGATATTGTCAACGTGCTTACTAATTGATATCATATATTTTTTACTAATCATGTTCAAATATATTTTTTGAAATTATTAGGATTCTAGTGATGATGAGCGACCTACCTACCATCTTCCATTACACCCCATGATAATTGCAAATCGAGAGAAGACTGAATTAAGACAAAAAATCAGAGAGGAACAATACCAAGAATGGTTGAATCAACAACCTATACAATTCCCACTATGTCCAAATTCACCAATTAGGAATGACTATATCAATAGTAGTTCTTCACAAGCTGACAATGGAGGCAATCAAATAGATGTTGGTATGTATGAATACTTAAGGGATATGACTGCCATAGAGACAATGTTGTTAGATGCATTCCAAAACGATGATCATCTAGGGGATGATGCTAATATCGTTGACACCATTTTTGAAAGCCTTAAATTTTCTTCCACCACCCCTCTCTTTGGACCTGGCGGTCAGTAAAAGTATATCTAGTTAGAGACAACAATGTTACTATACAACTTGAAAGCAAAGTTTGGCTTGTCGAATGCAAGTTTCTCGGAAATTTTGAGGTAAGTTACCATAAAGTCCTCGCTTATATAATTTTGAGAAATATAATCACACAATGAACATTACAAATGGTTAATTTTATGAACGTTAATAATTATATCAACATTAATGTACATTTAATATTGTCCATGATCACCAAATACAGGTTATTCAAAGATAAGGTTCTTCTGAGTGATAATGTCTTGCCTGGTAGCTGCGAAGAGGCAAAGACATTGTTGAAAATTTTGGGTGTTGAGTACATATCATATCATGCATGTCCAAATGATTGTATTCTATATAGAGGAGAATATGCAGAAAAAGAGATATGTAGGAAAATGTGGGCATGAAAGGTATGATAAATAAAAAAAAAAGGGTAAATCACGTGGTCCTCCTTTCAAGATATTGAGGCACATGCATATAATCCCAAGGATTCAAAAGATTTTTCGTTGCAAAGAATTAGATATGTTGCAGGGATGGCATGCCTCACATAGAAGTGATTTGGGAGTTATGAGAATCTCAACAGATTCAATAGCCATGAAGCATATAGAGGATACATGGCCCAAAAATTTCAAGGATGAAGTACGAAGTCTACGACTCAGCGTAGCCATGGATGGCGTCAACTCATATTCCCTCCAGAACACCAACTATTCTATTTGGCATGTAATAGTGATCAATAACAATAACCCCCCATGGTTGTCTGTGAAGAATTAACATCTTATGTTGGCTCTCATAGTCCCTAGTAGAAGATAAGTGAAGAATATGGATGTCTACTTACAACCATTGGTAGATGAATTGAAGGAATTATGGGATGGGATAAATGTGTGTGATGTATCAAGACCCATCACAACAGAGAGGAGTTTTACGTTGTATGTCATATGTTCTTACATGACACATGATTATCCAGGCTTAGGAGTTTGCTCTGGTAAATTACATCTTTATTGATTTGTTTATATATGTAACAATATTATTTCACATATTAGTTATTTAATTCATTGTAATTGTTCTTATCTTCATGATATTCTTCAACATTCCATGCATATAAATTGTATACAATAATCTCGCAGGTCTTGTAACAAAAGGGTATTTTGGATATAAATGTTGTGGACCTTCTATGAAAGCTAGATGTTCCAAAAACCTACGAAAGCTAGTGTATGACTTCTCCAGGGTATTCCTCCCAGAAGAACACCCTTACAGGAGAGTAACATCCGATTTCAATGGTAAAGGAGAGAGAACCCAAAGGCCTCCAATAACAACACCAACTAAATGGCTTAGAGCATATCAGAGAGATAAAGAGAAGGAGTTCATAGAAATGTTCGATTCAAATGCAGAGCCTACGTTCGATGATCTAGAATTCTTCGACACCTATGTTGAGAAATTTTCCATTAAGATGAAAATGAAATCTATCTTTTATAACCTCCCATATTGGGAGCATCTTAAGATTACCCACTTATTAGATCCCATGCATATATTTAAAAATGTTTCATCTTCTTTATGGAGGCACATATCATCGAAACAAAGTGACACATTGGTTGTTATGAAATATCTTATTACTTCAAAATAAACATTGGCCAAGACGATTAGAAAGTATAGGATCAGAGGCATGCGCCGGTCCCTCTAATGCATGGTATTTCAAAGAAGGTGATGTCCCATGGATTTAAAAAAAATATGATCTTTCTTTGGCAAAGAAAGTTATAATGGGTGTGAGGGTGTCATCTTCATACGGGTCTTCACTACGACGCTGCTTCACTGTGGATGACCATTTGTCGGAGTTGAAATCGCATGACCATTTGAATTTTCTAAGAGTATGTATAATGTCAAAAGCATGATTTTATTATTTGTTATATTAATAAATTTTGTTCCATGCAGGGATCATAAAACATAATGAATTTTTTATATTATTGCACGTGTTTAAAACTTTGCAGTGTCATTATCCTTTGTTCATGCGTGGGTGTGTGAAACATGAATTCCCCCAAGACCTAGGACGTGCCATATCTAAATTATATGCATTTGTACGTTGGATCACATCAAAGGAGATTCATGTGGCTAGCATTCCACGGTGACATCAAGAGATAGTTGAGATTGTTTGTATGTTTGAGAAGGAACTGTGGACGAGTTTCATGGGCTTGCAGGTTCATTTCATAATCCACCTAGTAGATGAAGTTGAATTAGTTGGGGTGGTTTCTTGTTGTTGGATGTTCTTCTTAGAGAGGTACATTTATAAATTGAAAGGTTTTGTTCGACAAAGGGAAAAACCCGAGGGGTCTATGGTAGAGGGTTACATATCATATGAGTCTTTCTATTATTCCAGTGAGTATATCAAGAATATTGACAACAAACTAGGTGTGGTGATTTGGGACAATGAAAGGGATGAAGACAAAAGAGAAGGGGAGCTGCTCCAAATGAATGGAAAAAGACGCTTGATAAAGAGTAAGAGACTTATAATTTTTCAAATTTACACAAAGTAAATATTCATTTTGAACTTATAAATAATGTATATTTTGATCTCATATGTGCTATATGTTGGTTTGATTTCATCAGCAAATGTAGAAATTGAAGCAATCAATAATTTTTATCTTTACAATTCCAAAGCAACACAACCGTGGGTTGCGTTATACGAACAAAAGAGGATGAAATGGGATAGTGACAGGAAATAATTTAGACGATTGAATGGTATAAGTGTGCCTTATCCCAATCATTTAGAAAAAAATATGCCAAAAATATGCCCCAACAGTTGGGTTGCTGACCAAGTCAGAGAGAAATACAGTGCAACCAGTCGTTACCCGCATGCTGAAGAGGATGCGCTAAACGTAGGGATTGGGTGCACCAAATTGGTAATAATTTATTTAATTTATTATATGTATATTTGAAACTTAATAATGCACCTTTAAAATGTAAATACATCTATATTTCATATTTTAATTGTTGGGTTATTATAAGACACATGACACTATGATTTTTAACTCTTTTATAGGTGCATTTGTTCCCATATATGTGGGCATATGGAAACCATTTTCGCACAGAAAATGCCGATGATGGAAATATGACACAAGAATGTGGAGTGGAAGTTGAGTTCGATCAATCTAGTCGATCTAGCCACCGTGATCAAAACGTAGTACAAGGGATGTTAGGTTGCGTCGGAAAGATACAAGAGATCATTGAAGTGTATTTCTCTTCTTTCCAATTTGTTATTTTTAGGTGCAAGTGGTGGGACACCTTTGATCGGAATAGAGTAAAGGAAGATGGTGATAGTAGGTTGATATGTATCAACTCTAGAAAGATGTGGGATGAAGCTACAAAGCCTTATGTTTTCCCCAAACACTGCAACCAGGTGTTTTTTTTTACCCAGATTTGTTGGATAGGGATTGGTGGTTCATATTGAGACATGACCCTAGATCAAAACATATTTTTGAGAATAATAGTTTTATCATGCCAAGCGAGCTGGAAGATAATGAGGGTGATCATGAGAACCGAGATTGATATGGTACATGTGTTATTTCGTCACTTATACTTTTTAACATGGGTTTTTATAAAGAAGAGGACTTAATTACCTTATAACTAAGACTCTTTTTTTTGAAACAATATAATATGTGTTTTGAATTAATTGGTAATTTTCATTGTGTTAATGTTAAAATCATTTCACTTAATAATTTTCAATTATGTTGATCTCAAAAATAATGGTGTACTGTATAAAGTTCTTTTTCTTTTTGGTATGTAAGATCATAATAAAATAATGATAATTTTAAAGTACCTGAAATTATTTGCATTATTTTCTAAACTTTATTATGTTACAAAAATTCATATTATTCTAGATTTATTATTTTACAATTATTTACAATTTTACAAATGTACAAATTTAAAAATATTAATAAAATCATTTCACATTAATACAATTAAAATTTCCAAATTAATACAATTAAAAATTTACAAATATTTTACATACAATTACATTAAAAATTACAATTACAATTGCAATTACAATTTTACAATTTCGCATACAATTACAATTACAATTTTAGAATTTTACATACAATTACAATCATTTTACATTAATACAATTAAAATTTTACAAATATTTTACATACAATTAGAATTAGAATTAGAATTACAATTACAATTTTACAATTTCACATAGAATTACAATTACAATTACAATTTTAGAATTTTACATACAATTACAATTACAATTTTAGAATTTTACATATATACAATTACAATTAAAATTAAAATTTTACAATTTCACATACATACCATTACAATTACAATTTTACAATTTTACATATATAAAATTACATTTACAATCATTTCACATACAATTACAATTACAATTATAATTTTACAATTACAATCATTTCACATTAATACAATTAAAATTTTACAAAATTTTTACATACAATTACAATTAAAATAACAATTATATGTATATTTGAAACTTAATAATGCACCTTTAAAATGTAAATACATCTATATTTCATATTTTAATTGTTGGGTTATTATAAGACACATGACACTATGATTTTTAACTCTTTTATAGGTGCATTTGTTCCCATATATGTGGGCATATGGAAACCATTTTCGCACAGAAAATGCCGATGATGGAAATATGACACAAGAATGTGGAGTGGAAGTTGAGTTCGATCAATCTAGTCGATCTAGCCACCGTGATCAAAACGTAGTACAAGGGATGTTAGGTTGCGTCGGAAAGATACAAGAGATCATTGAAGTGTATTTCTCTTCTTTCCAATTTGTTATTTTTAGGTGCAAGTGGTGGGACACCTTTGATCGGAATAGAGTAAAGGAAGATGGTGATAGTAGGTTGATATGTATCAACTCTAGAAAGATGTGGGATGAAGCTACAAAGCCTTATGTTTTCCCCAAACACTGCAACCAGGTGTTTTTTTTTACCCAGATTTGTTGGATAGGGATTGGTGGTTCATATTGAGACATGACCCTAGATCAAAACATATTTTTGAGAATAATAGTTTTATCATGCCAAGCGAGCTGGAAGATAATGAGGGTGATCATGAGAACCGAGATTGATATGGTACATGTGTTATTTCGTCACTTATACTTTTTAACATGGGTTTTTATAAAGAAGAGGACTTAATTACCTTATAACTAAGACTCTTTTTTTTGAAACAATATAATATGTGTTTTGAATTAATTGGTAATTTTCATTGTGTTAATGTTAAAATCATTTCACTTAATAATTTTCAATTATGTTGATCTCAAAAATAATGGTGTACTGTATAAAGTTCTTTTTCTTTTTGGTATGTAAGATCATAATAAAATAATGATAATTTTAAAGTACATGAATTTATTTGCATTATTTTCTAAACTTTATTATGTTACAAAAATTCATATTATTCTAGATTTATTATTTTACAATTATTTACAATTTTACAAATGCACAAATTTAAAAATATTAATAAAATCATTTCACATTAATACAATTAAAATTTCCAAATTAATACAATTAAAAATTTACAAATATTTTACATACAATTACATTAAAAATTACAATTACAATTGCAATTACAATTTTACAATTTCGCATACAATTACAATTACAATTTTAGAATTTTACATACAATTACAATCATTTTACATTAATACAATTAAAATTTTACAAATATTTTACATACAATTAGAATTAGAATTAGAATTACAATTACAATTTTACAATTTCACATAGAATTACAATTACAATTACAATTTTAGAATTTTACATACAATTACAATTACAATTTTAGAATTTTACATATATACAATTACAATTAAAATTATAATTTTACAATTTCACATACATACCATTACAATTACAATTTTACAATTTTACATATATAAAATTACATTTACAATCATTTCACATACAATTACATTTAAAATTAGAATTAGAATTAGAATTACAATATTTACAATTATAATTTTAGAATTTTACATACAATTACAATTACAATTATAATTTTACAATTACAATCATTTCACATTAATACAATTAAAATTTTACAAATATTTTACATACAATTACAATTAAAATAACAATTATAATTACAATTACAATTTTACATATATACAATTACAATTACAAATATAATTACATTTTTACATTTTTACATACAATTAAAATTAAAATTTCAATTACAATCACGACATAACATTTAATAAATATCATGATTTAATATTAAAAATAAACATCACGATCATGATAACCATTTTACAAACATCATATTCGACTAAAAAACACATTGAAATTCGCTAAAATCATCTAATCATTGTGATCATGATCATCTAACAAAACACAAGCATTGTATAACATCATCACAACAAAAACATCTAATATACATCTCATGTCAAATAATTGCTATCACATACACATCTATATGCAAGCTACACATTAAATGAACATATCTAACATTACCTAACAATATACACATCATGATGATCACCAACATGTAAATTAATTACAACTGCAACATGAACATAAAATACATAGACTATATATATATATATATATATATATATATATATATATATATATATATATATATATATATATATATATAATGTAAAAAATATACAATTGTAATATAAATGTCAAATATCAGCTACTGGTACATCATCAATAGTAGTACAAATCGAGGCATGCTAAGTCAATGGTGCAGCTTTGACAAGCTCAGATAGATGTTGATCATCACGTGCCTGGTGATCTGGTGGTGCCTCATGCTGATCACGATCAACTGCCTGCTCATGATGAGTCGATGTGGATGGTCCAACCTGCTCATGATCGTGAGTATTTCTGGATGCTGCAGGCTGCTGCTGATGATGAATTGACGTGGATGGTCCAACCTGCTCCTGATCATGATTGTTGGATGTTGTAGACTAAGAAGGCTGACTCGACGTGAATGCATTAGGGGAATTTTGAGGTCTAAAATGGGCCTCCTAAGGAAAATGTACAATCAAAATTCACTTTATGAGAACCAATCACATTTTAGGGGATGACATCATCCCTAATGGTTGAGGTGGCATTGCTTGAGTTAAAGGTACTTACTTGTCACATTCTCAATGGTGGATAAAAACTCATGGTTAACCATGGTAGTTCTCTAAGTACTTTTAAAGTCAAAGTAAAGTTAAATGTCATTTCACACTTTTTGAATAAAAATATATTATTTTCATTTCATATTTCTTGAAAGAAACAATGGATATCCCCGTACACACACACACACACACACACATATATTAAATTTAGCTAAATTCTATTACTGAAACATAATGTACAATAAGACACTGGCCTCAGGAGTTCCTGTTAGCCACCTA
>JAXQQM020092477.1:0-105809 GCA_034641835.2 Pinus albicaulis | reverse complement strand
GGACCACACAGTAGACAGATAGCCCGCTATCGACCAAATCTCACGGCTAATTCCCAAATTAGTCACTGCAGAGCACAACAAAATGCTTCTCCACCCTGTCTCCCTTCAAGAAGTCGAACTAGCAATGGCCCAAATGAAGGAGGGAAAGGCGCCTGGTCCTGATGGTTTCACCTCCAATTTCTTCCACCATTTTTGGGAACTTATAAAAACAGAAGTTTGGCAGCTAGTTGAGGAATCCAGAGCTTCCCATTGGCTCCTCCCCTCCTTGAATTCCACCTTCTTAGCCCTGGTTCCAAAAGAAGAGCGCCCTAGCACTCTGGAGAAGTTCAGACCTATCGCCCTCTGCAATGTGGTTTATAAGGTCATATCCAAGGTCTTATTCAACAGATTAAAGCCTCTGCTTTCGCTCCTCATATCGCCAGAAAAAACTGGATATGTAGAAGGTTGGAAAATCATGGATGGCATCATCCTCACGCATGAAGTCATTCACTCTCTCAAAAGCACCAAAAAGCCAGGTATGCTCCTCAAAATTGATTTATCTAAAGATTTTGATAAAATAAGCTGGTGCTATATCCAAAGCATCTTCACAGCTTTTGGCTTTGACCGGATGTGGATAAGGTGGGTCATGTCCCTCATCTCCACACCCCTTTATTCCATTCTTGTCAATGGCATCCCCTCTACGCCGTTCAGACCTTCTAGAGGCATCAGACAAGGCGACCCTCTCTCACCCTTAATTTTTGTCCTCATGTCCGAAGGTCTCAGCAAACTCATCCATCATGCTGTCCTCACTAACCATCTGTGTGGTATTACCCTTCATGACTCTCACACCACCCACCAACAATTTGTTGATGACAATATGCTGTTTGGAGTCCCTTCAGTCCAGGAAGCCCGATATTTTAAAAGTATTCTAAACCTCTTCTCTACGGCCTCTGGCATGACTGGAAATGTCTCCAAATCCCAAATTTTCTTTTTCAACACCCCTCCTTTGATCCAAACCAATATAACTCGCATTCTAGGCTTTTCTCTTGCTCAGCTCCCCTCCAAATATTTAGGCGCCCCTCTTATTGCCACTGCCATCAAGCACTCCACTTGGAATCATCTCCTGGAAAAACTGGAAGCCCGACTCTCCTCCTGGAATTATAGAGCTCTCAATATATCCAGTAGGCTTGTCCTCATCAAAGAAGTTTTGCAATCCATGCCTCTTTATCTTTTCTCTGTGCTTGCAGCTCCAAAATGGGTGCTCAATCATATAAAGAATCTGCAACGTTGATTCCTTTGGGGATCCCCAGACCAAAAACGAAAATGGGCCCTGGTCAACTGGAACACGGTCTGCTCCCCTAAGGTAGCTGGAGGTCTTGGCCTCAGAAATCCCCTCCACAGAAACAAAGTTATGGGGGCACGACTTTGGTGGAATTGGCTCCCGAATCCATTTAAACCATGGGCTAAAATGTGGACAGCTAAGTATGCTAATAATAGACCGCCTAAAGACCTGGTCAAGCTTCATCCTGGAAGAGCTAGTTCCCTCATATGGAATGCTTCCAAACAACACTTTGCTCTCATACAACAGCACAGCTTCTGGGAAATAAGAAATGGGCACACAGCCAGATTCTGGGCAGATTCCTGGCAGCAAAACCCACAACTAATTGATATTCTCATCCTCTCCAACAATGGTCGCACCAACCCCCCAGAAGAAATCAAAGTAAATCAAATTTGGACGCCTACAACCAGCCATAACTTCAGGCAATGGAAGCACCCGACTCTACTCCTGCCAAACACTTCCAGTAACACTTAGGAAGCTCTCCAAAAGGAATTTCAATGACGGAAAATCAGGTGTTCAGAGGAACCAGACATTCTCCGATGGGGATACTCGCCCAAAGGCATGTTCACTACAAAAGAAGCCTTCTCTCTAAGGCATCCAATCCAGCTTCTGAGAGACAGGCTTTGGAAATTTGTCTGGGCTCCAGGTACTTGGCCTAAAGTTTCCACCTTTCTCTGGTTACTTAGCCACAAAAGAATCCTTACATGGGACAACTTGCTCAAACGTGGTTTCTGTGGCCCTTCACAATGCCCAAATTGCAAGCAGGATATTGAAACAACACAACACCTCATGATGACATGCAATCTTGCTAACCAACTTTGGGAAAAAATATGTTTCAGAAGTCAATGAAGCAAGCCAAAAGGGGACCTAACCAACATTATGCGCATCTGGCCCCAGCGACTGTGTAACAGTCCCATTCTTAACTTTCTCTGGAAAATTATCCCTGGCCTCCTCTTCTGGTCCCTTTGGAAGGAGTGAAACAGGAGAATTTTCAAACATCAAGCCAGCCCTTTGGACATCATCTGGGACAACTTCAGCAAAATCTCCAAGAGACTCTTGCCCTTCATCCATGGCAGGAGGAGGATATACCTAAACAGCCGAAGGAAGTAGCAATATGGAAAAATTGGCAGCTGAGGATAGCGATCTTGCCAAACACCTACTAGCAGAAGACTCCTGACACCCAACTCCCTTGGACACCTCCGCCTCCAGGCATTTACAAACTGAACTTTGATGGTGCCTCCAAGGGAAATCCAGGTCCAGCAGGCTTTGGCGGCATTCTCAGAAACTCTCAAGGAGATACTCTTTCTATATACTATGGTTCGATAGGCTGGGACACAAACAATTCAGCAGAATTGGAAGGGCTCTGGCAAGGTCTGATTCTTTCCCATCTGTACAATCTCTCAACTATCATTGTGGAAGGAGACTCCCAGATTCTCATCAACACAGCCAATCAACTTCTTCAAGGCACCAGAACCACAAAAGTTGCCACAAGCTGGAGAATGGCCTCTCGACTCGACAATCTCAGCAGATGGTTGGACAACAATCAAGCCATATCCTTTGTTCACACCAAAAGAGAAGGTAATAAGGTAGCGCACCTCCTAGCTAATCTAGGAGTCAAAATCTCAGACACTCTAAATCATGGCCCTCTTCAAATCATACATGACAGGGACACACTTCAGAATTGCATCAATCTGGTGCAGAATGATCAAAAATTTCCGGATGCGGATGGTTGTTAGGCACGATGGGACAACCGGCCCAGGCCATTTCCCAAGGCGCAAGGCATGTGGTGGCCACATGGCCCTCCACGGAGCCATTATGTTTGCATTCAATCTGCCTGACCGCAACATTAACTCACCCCCGTGACGGCGTTACAACATCCCTGGTCTGCCTGGTAATTTCTCTATGGACGCCAGTTCAATTTTCGCTGAGCTCTCCGACTCCTCGCATGGTTGTTTGGCTCCCCTGGGCAGTGCTTGCCCTGTCCACTGTGCTGAGCCCAGTGCTTGCACAAATACAGGCCGACAGTGCTCGCTCTACAGTTGCATTGAGACTATTCCTGGGGCGCATTTCTCTAACAATGCCTTCTGCCCTGGTGCGCTCATTGTTCCTCAGCGTCCTCCTGGATTGTTCATTGCTCTGGCTCTTCCTGGTGCGCACATTGTTCCTCAGCTTCCTCCTGGCTCATTCGTTGCTCCGGCTCTTCTCTAGGTTCACGAAGTTCACGAGGCTGAGCCCGCCATGCCTAGACTCAAACAACACATGACTTGCCATCGAGGAGGCACTCGCGGAGGCTCTGTAGGAGACCGCCCCTCCTCCAATAGGCAATTCTCTGAATGTCCATCTAGTTCTACCCTTGGTTGACCACCCGCCTCCCCTCCGCATGAAGCTCCTCATCACTTTGCCACTTCTGTCCCTCAGCCCTCTAGTAGCCACTTCATTCGACAAACCACGCAGAGAGCGGAGCTGCATTTTGATAGTGCTTTCAATCACCCCTCCATAACGGCTTATATCACAATTACCCTGTGCGAGGATGCCACACTTCGCTCTCCTCCCTGGCTTGATTCCACTCCTGCTTCCCTTGACCCATATCCCGCCTCCGTCGAGCCTCGGTCCACCTCTGCTGCAATGCCTCGAGCTGACATGGGCGAGCCACCAGTCAGTGCAACACCCTCCCTGGGCCTCTTCTCCATGTAGGTGAACGCGGATGCTGTTCAAGGCACAGGGGTTCATCACGTGGACGCTGATGCTGAAGACCCTGGGGATGACTTCGGATGCCCAATTGAGGAGGAACAACCCTCTCCTATCAACTCCAATTGACTCTGCTATGACATGGCGCAGTATGGTCTCTAAACTAGTTTACTTTCATAGAGTTACTGGTCTTTTATTATCCACAGTAGCATACTGGTTTTTGTTATCGATAGTGTTATCTTTTTGTTGTTTTCTCATAACAATTGTTATAACTATTCCACCGGTTTCCCTATACAAGGGCGGTGAGACTGTCTTTATAGAGTTGGTTTCCCTATATGGGCAGTTCATTTTCAGGATTAAGCTTGACTTTCAAGCCCATTTTCAAGCTATCACAGCTGAAATGAGGCAGTTTTGTACTATAATGTTTACATAAATAGAATTAGCACAATTTAGAAAAAAAAGAAAGAAAAGGGAGTGTGTTCTACATCCACAACTGGAGGTTGTAGAGGATTAATAGATACAATGTTTTTGGAAGCCATTGTTTTTTTTAATTTCACTCAATTAATTAATCTTTTCATTCAAGAAATGGATTCAAGCCTTTGGGAGCACCTCAGAAAGATAATTACAATTTGCAGACTGATTTAGGATGAAATAAGGGTTTATCCTCTGGTCTAAAATCGTTCAATTGATCAGATATTCAATCTCTCTGATTAAAAACAGTCTCAAGCCTTAGAATTCTGTAAATAGAAGCCTAGGGTCTGCAGAAAAGGATTGGAAGGAAAGAGTAATTTCTTCATGGCTGCAAAGGCTTTATAAATGATTCAATTACTTATTATTTTCTCTTTATGTAAGTAAAATGCCTTAGTATTTCAAGAATACCTGGAGAAAATGAGGATTTTAGTTTTCAGATGGATTCTGAGGCAGCGAAGGTTCTCTGATGCTTCAGGGTTCTGTATACTACTTCAAATAAGTTTCTATACTGGTTGTAGCAACAAACAATGTTTTTTTTTCTCTGGTAAAAAGGGCTTAAAATGAGGTCGAAATCAATTCTTTAGGTCGGAAATGGCTCTGTATGCGGAAATTGTAACAGAATGTGGTAAAAATACATGGAAAGGGTGATTTTATTTGAGTTTTAACCAATAGTGATTAACATTAATACGCTGGTCAATTCAAATTACAAGACGATTTTCACAACGGGCAGGAGAAACTGTTGAGTGGTTTTTGCATGAGCAAAAGGTGGTAGGTGGTATAAGTTGGAGAGATGAGATGCAATTCAAAGTTGCCACGTAGCCAGGAGTGGAGCTACGAAAACCACACATTTCGCAAGGTCAGAGGATAGTTAAAAGTTGGGCCTTCAAATGTGCAAAAGGAGATATGGGCTGTCGGATTTGATGTATGTTGATTGGATGGCTGAGCAAATACGATGGAGTGTTGGGGATTTAGATAGGCGTGGGGCCCAGGAATTTAAGCTATGTGATGGGATATGCATAAATATATGGTTTAATATACATGGTCGGGGTTTTAAATAGTGGACGGGATTATAATGTGTGGGGTATGGAAATATATCACATGTGGGGAAAAAAACTATAGGTTATAAATAAAACATGGGTTGGGGAAATATATATAAAGGGGAGTTAATATATATGGGATAAAGGTATTTTAGAGGATTTAATATATAAAGTCAAATATTAATATGTGCGGGATCTATCATTAAGTTTTATTGTAAAAACTTATATCGGTGAGGGATATTTCGTAGTGGGGCCCGACATATAGATTTAACCATTTAGACTTAGGATAACAGTATTTTTATGGGTTTTTGGTGTATTTTTAAATGAAAAGGGAAATTAGAAAAGGGGTTTTACTTTTCCCAAGGAAAATGTGTTTTAAACTTAGGAAAAGGGGTTTTTGTACAGAAAATGAATGAAGTATGGGAAAAGGGTTAAAATGAAAGGGAAAGGGTATTTTTACAAAGGAAAATGATTTCAGAGGGAAATTAGTAAGTATGAAATGACCACTTTTTTGCTATCCATGTCATGTGAAAATTGCTTCTACCTACCCATAATCTACCCTAACATTTTTTTCTTCATTTCTTTGGGTGCATTTGAGCTTGCAAACCCTTATTCATTTTTCTTTTAACAACAAACTATATAATTCTATCCTTATATCTTCCAAGGGCTTAGATTAAACTGTTGGGCTCCTTATTATTCTCTACCTAACTACTAATATGCCAAGGTTAAACAATTTGGCTAGATCTTTATTCTCTATATATAAACATGAAATTTAAAGCATGAAAGGTCAAGATTAAGCAGTTTGGCCTTCATGGATTGTGGAATTTTGACAAGTTGCACACAATCTTTATTTTGCAAAGTAAATTAAAAATTAGTGGCATTTGAATCTGCATCACTTTCATGATATATTTTATCTCTTTTTTGGCCGTGCTCATTTTGTTTATTCTTTTTGATCTTTTTTCTTTTATTCCTTTTATTTTTCTTTTAGGAATTTTACCCTTTTTGCATTTTTTATTTTTTATATGGGAAAGCAATTTGCAAAAAGAAAAGTATGTACATATTACAAGACTAGTCAAAGCCAATTCAAAATTATGAATCCTATTATTATAGGAACCTAACAGGTGACATGAGTATCTAAATTTATTAAGACATTTCTCAATTTATGAAGAAAAATGGAGGAACCCCACAGACGTAAGTTCGAGGGTTTTTCAAAAAATTAAAACCTTAAAAACCAATTTGCTCAACCAAAGGCATGGGAGATTCACTCAATGAACCTCTGACATATCATGTGCATTCATGACATACAAAATAATATCCCTAACATATTGGAAGATACCTCTAAAAATCACATTATTTAACCCCCTACCAATACGAACCCAGTACAACTTACCAATTTAAAAAACCCCATATTTCACTAGATATTATAGGTATCTATTTTTTCATTAACATTTTTTATGCCCCCTTATATTTTTTCATTAATTTTTAGCTCCATTTTTTATACCTTTGAATATAAAAACCATTTACCACCTATTATATCCTCAATATATAATGTAATTTTTTCTTTATTGTATATTCCATAATATGAATGTACATGGTATGGTATTTCTCCCCTAGTGAAACCCTCTTCGCCAGAGGATGCCTCAATTCTAACCGAAAACAAGTATTTGACACTTTTAAATCAATATGATGATGAAGAGCTTCATGCATATCTAATGAATTTTGATTCAAATATGGAGTATCATTATACCAAATCCTCCCAAAAAAGGAATGCCCAAAATTCCCCATCCCCAACCCCGAAAATCCCAAACTAGGAGATAATCATGCCATATGTCGCAAGAATTGATGCAAGTGAGGGTACTGAAATCTTGAACAAAAATGAGAAAATCTTGCTAAGTATTTTTTAGGAATGGAAAAATAAGGATTCGAGCACCATTCCAGATTACTAAAAAATCTAATATCATTAGATTTACCTCTGAGTGAAGGATTAGTTAATGGAGAAAAATGCGGAAGTCGGATTGACAAGATTAGGTTTGGGAATACTCACACAAAATAGGAATGGAAAATCCAAATTTCACAGGGAATTTAAATAAAGGGACAAGAGGACTAACAAATCCTCAATCCAGATAATTGGGGAACATTTAGGGAATATAGGGTAGGTTATCGTGTTGTTAGAGGTGTTTTCCTTGTCAAAAAACCCTACTAAATGATTATTATCTAGAATTAAAAATGAAAGCCCATTCAATTGTATGATCTACGAAACAAAAGTATCATTAGATAAATACAAGGAAATAACATTTTTATGTTGGATATGATGTGAGGTGATCGCTTTGGATGCCAAAGGAAATGTAAGGGTCTCGCATGGAATCCCCTAAAATTGTTATTCCAATAATGGATTGCATTACCTTGCATTCTCTAAAGGTTTTTTTAACTATGTATGAGCTGATGAGTTCTTATTTCTAATAATAGTATATAAGCCCCATATTCCCATTGAAAAATTAAATTATTTGATGGAATTAAAACAACTGGATCCATTCATGTATATGAGCTAATTTGGGCTGTTAGAACATATTTCAATCTTATTAGATCCTTGGGCAGAGCAAGGGGGCGGGGGGGGAATTAGGAGTCTTAACCCATAGGTTCAACAAATGTTTGAACTTCTTCAACAACTTCAAGTGGTTGACCTAAATAATATTAGTGTGGTATATACTTGGAATACTAACAAGGGACTAAGGCACTAAGTAGCTACTAGAAAATATCGATTTGTGGTATATGAAGCATTACTTGAATGTGATCATTTTGCTGAAGCCATTATTCTGCCATGCATTGGTTCATACCATTGGCCAATCCATTTGGAGTTAGAATTGAAAGAGGCCCTTCACAATAGACCCTCTATATTTGAAGTATTTTGGATATAAGATGATCACTTTTTTTCCAAAGCCAAAGATGGTATGGAGAACTACAGGTCCAAGAATGAAACTACATGCATAACTTCCAGCTTAAGCTTAAATAATTTAAAGTTAGGCTAAAAGAATGTAATATAAATGAATTTTATCATATTTCTAAAGAAAAATAGATCCTCGAGATGTGCAGGCAATAGGTTTAATAAGAGATTGTTCTATATGGATGCACAAATGCTATGATAATGGAAGAAGGACAATTGATTAAAAAAATAAAACAGCGGTGGAAGAAGGAGGAGACACTTTGAAAACATAAATATTGCATGCAATGGCTAAGGGAAGGAGGGAGGAACTCAAAATTGTTCCAAAACTTATTCATCCTTCCCAAAATGAGGCCCTGATGAGAGAAGTGTTGTTTGAATAAGTGGAAGAGGTGGTGATGTAATACCAAAAAATAAATCTCGAGGGCCTAAGGTCTTCACAACATAACTCCACTTCTTCAAAAAGGTATAGCTAGGTCTTAATGTTATTTTTATACCTTTAATTACCAAGTCAATGAGAGTAGATAACCGCAAAAATGTTTGACTGATTTCCCTTTTTAATGTTGTTTATAATATTATATCACTAGTCATCATGAATCACCTTAAACCTCTATTGAATAGTATCACTTATCTAGATAAGATAGGTTTTATTAAAGGTAAACAAATAATTAAAAATATTGTGAGAAATCATGAGGTTATCCACTCCCTAAAGCGATCTCAGACACACAAAATGTTTATAAAATCCGACCTCTCTAAAGCTTATGACTATTTAAATTTGGATTACTTACTCCTAACTCTCCTAGACTTTTGGTTCTCATCTTAGTTGATTGATTGGATCAAGTGCCCTAATCTATACTCCCTTCTTCTCCATCCTTCTAAGTAGTTCTCTAGCCATGACTTTTAATCCTTCTAGAGACTTATGTCAGGGCAACCATATCCCTCCCTTTTATTGATTTTGGTAGTAGAGGAATTGGGAATATATCTTAAAGTTGTTGGGTGTCAGGAGGTAATCAAGGGACTCTACCTTTATGGTAATGGTGTACTTATCACCCATGAAACATTTTTTGATGATATTATTATACTTGGCATGCCCACTATGGTGGAGACTAGAGCTTTGAAAATTATTGTCAATGACTTCATCTAGCTTTTAGGTATGGTGATAAATCCAGAATATATATATATATATATATATATGTATATATTTGTTTAGAAACATCTAGGACACGTCGTGGATTTCTAGATAGGAAAACTCCTTACTAAATACATGGGAGATCCAATAGTAGTTAACTCATTGAGATCATCATTTTGGAAGGGATTTTTTCAAAATATCTCCAATATGCTGAAAGGTTGGGCATTCCAAACTCTTAATTTAGACAGTAGATTTTTTTTCTAAGTTTTTCCTTCAAGTTCTTCATGTTTACCATAGAGAAATTTTTAAGACTCGACATTTATCTTAAAGTTTAGAAACCTTGGCGAATCTCACTAGTCAATAATGTAAAATGTGTAAAATGTTTGATGATATTTTTGTAAATTTTTAAAATTTCCAGCAGTTGTATATAGTATATATATAAAATTTTGGCGATTTTTAAGGTAAAATATTTTTATACTATAAAATTTGGGCAAATCATTTTTAGGGAAAATGGATATTAGCGAATCTTTTTTCTAGAAAAGGCATGGAAAATTAGCTCACTTGCGAATATTAGCCATTTAAATTTTCCATGGTGTACCAATTGTCAACATTTTCTGCTCCCAAATTAGTTTTCAAATCCATTGCTACCCTCTATAGATATTTTCTTTGGAGAGGACAACAGAAAGAAAAACAATCAGTCATTGAGTATCTAAATTTATTAAGTCGTTGCCCAAATTGTCAAGAAAAATGGAGGAACCCCAAAAACGTAACTTCGAGGGTTTTTTCAAAAAATAAAAACCATAAAAACCAATTTTCTCAACCAAAGGCATGAGATATTCCCTCAATGAACCTCTGACATATCATTCACATTCTTGAAATACAAAATAATATCCTTAATTTGACTACATATTGGCAAATACCTCCAGAACTCACATTATTTAACCCCCTACCAATATGAACCCAGTACACCTTACCAATTTAAAAAACTTGCACTTTAAGTAGATATTATAGGTATCTATTTTTTCATTAACATTTTTTTTACCCCCTTATACTTTTTCATTAATTTTTAGCTCCATTTTTTATACCTTCCAATATAAAAAGCTTTTACAACCTATTACATCCTTAATATATTATGTAATTTTTTCCTTAATGTATATCCCATAATATGAATGCACATGGTATGGTATTGCTCCCCTAGTGAAACCCTCTTGACTAGAGGACGACTCAATTATGACTGAAAAAAGTATTTGACACCTTCAAATCAAGATGATGATGTAGGGTTTCCTGAATATCTAGTGAATTTTGATTCAAATATGGAGTATCATTAGACCAAATCCTCCCAAAAAAGGAAGGCCCCAAATTCCCCATCCCTAGCCCCGAAAAACACAAACTAGGAGGAGATAATCATGCCATATGTGGCAAGAATTGATGCGAGTGAGGGTACTGAAATATTGAACAAAAATGAGCAAATCCTACTAAATATTTTTAAGGAATGGAAAAATAAGGATCTGAGCACCATTCCAGATCACCAAAAAATCCAATATCATTAGATTTACCTCTAAGTGAATGATTAGTTAATGGATAAAAAAGCGAAAGTTGGATCGACAAGAACAGTTTAGGAGTACTCACACAAAGTAGGAAAGGAAAATCCCAATTTCATAGGGAATTTATATAAAGGGACAAAATGACTAAAAAATCCTCAATCTAGATAATCGGGCAACATTTAGGGAATATAAGGTAGGTTATCGTGTTTTTAGGGGTGTTTTCCTCGCCCACACACCCTAATAAATGTTTATTATCTCTTGGAATATCCATGGGATCAATAGTCGGGGTAAACAAAGATATCTTAGCTATAGAATTAAAAAGGAAATCCCATTCATTTTTATGATCTACGAAAAAAAAGTATCATTAGATATATACAAGGAAATAACCTTTGTATCTTGGATAGGATGTGAGGTGATTGCTTTGGATGCGAAAGGAAGTGTAAGGATCTTGCATGGAATCCCCTAAAAGTATTATTCCAATAATGGATTGCATTCTCTAAAGGTTTTTTAAACTATGCATGAGCCAATGAGTTATTCTTTCTAATAATAGTATAGAAGCTCCATATTCCCATTGAAAAATTAAATTATTTGATGGCATTAAAACAACTATATCCCTCCATGAAGATGAACTAATTTGGGTTGTTAGAACATATTTCAATCTTATTAGATCGTTGGAGTAGACTAAGGGGGAGAGGTGGAATTAGGAGGCTTGACCCATAGGTGCAGCAACTCTTTGAACTTCTTCAACAACTTCAAGTGGTTGACCTAAATACTATTAGTGTGGTATATACCTAGAATACTAACAAGGGGTGAAGGCACTAAGTAGCTACTAGACAAGATCGATTTTTAGTATATGAAGCATTACTTGAATTTGATTATTTTTCTGAATCCATTATTCTGCCATGCATTGTTTCATACCATTGCCCAATCCATTTGGAGTTAGAATTGAAAGAGGCCCCTCATAATCGACCCTTTATATTTGAAGGATTTTGGATATAATATGCTCACTTTTTTTCCAAAGCCAAAGCTGGTATGGAGAACTACAGGTCCAAGAATGAAACTACATGCATAACTTCCAACTTAAGCTTAAATAATTTAAAGTAGACTCAAATAATGTAATAGAAATGAATTTGATCATATCTCTAAAGAAAAATAGGTCCTCGATATGTGCAGACAATAGGTATAATAACAAATTATTATAGATGGATGAAAAAATGCTATGATAATGGAATAAGGACAATCTATTAACAAAATAAAATAGTGGTGGAAGAAAGAGGAGACCCTTTGGAAACATAAATATTGCATGCAATGGCTAAGGGAAGGAGAGAGGAACTTAAAATTTTTCCACAAGTATATGATAAAAAAACGTCACAAAAAAGGGACATTAAATTTATTCTAATAATGGGAAACACTCGGTGCAACAAGAAGAGTTGGAATATGAACTTGTTCATACTACCATTTAGTGCTTACAAATCCCACACCCAACTAGTCAGTCATTATCAATGAACTACCTTGCATGTTCCCAACCTTATTCATCCTTCCCAAAATGATGCCCTGATGAGTGAAGTGTTGTTTGCATAAGTGGAAGAGGTGGTGATGTAATGCCAAAAAATAAATATCAAGGGCCTAATGTCTTCAAAACATACTTTTTCCAAGCTTGTTGGCCCTTTATAAACTATGAAGTTCATGCAATAGTCGAATAATCCCACTTCTTCTAAAAGGTATATCTAGGTCTTAATTTTATTTTTATACCTTTAATTACCAAGTTTATGAGAGTATATAAACACAAATATTTTTCACTGATTTACCTTTTTAATGTTTTTTATAATATTATATCACTAGTCATCATGAATCACCTTGAACCTCTATTGAACAATATCACTTCTATAGAGAAGATAGGTTTTATTAAAGAACACCAAATAATTAACAATATTGTGGAAAATCATGAGGTTATCCACTCAAAGTGATCTAAGACAACCAGAATGTTTATAAAATTAGTCCTCTCTAAAGCTTATGACTATTTAACTTTGGATTACTCGCTCCTAACTCTCCTAGCCTTTTGGTTCTCAACTTAGTTGATTGATTGAATCAAGCACCCTAATATATACTCCCTTCTTCTCCATCCTTCTAAGTATTTCTATAACCATGACCTTTAATCATTCTAGAGACTTATGTTAGGGCAACCCTATCCCTCCCTTGTATTGATTTTGGTAGTTGAGGAATTGGGAAGATATCTTAAAGTTTTTGGGTGTCAGGAGGTAATCAAGGGACTCTACCTTGATGGTAATAATGTACTTATCACCCATCAAACATTTGTTGATGATATTATTATCTTAGGCATGCCCAATATGGTGGAGACTAGATCTTTGAAAATTATCATCAATGACTTCATCTAACTTTCAGGTATGGTGATAAATCCAGAAATATATATATATATATATATATATATATATATATATATATATATATATATATATATATATATATATAATTAAAATGTGGTTGTTTAGAAACATCTAGGACACTTTTTGGATTTATAGATAGGAAAACTCCTTACTAAATACATGGGAGATCCAATAGTAGTTAACTCTTTGAGATCATCGTTTTGGAAGGGATTTTTTCAAAATATCTCCAATAAGCTGGAAGGTTGGGCATTCCAATCTATTAATTTATATAGTAGGTTGTTTTTCCTAAGTTTATCCTTCAAGGTATTCATGTTTACCATAGGGAAATTTCTAAGACTTGACATTTATCTTAAAGTTTAGAAACCTTAGCAAATCTCACTAGTCAATAATTGTGAAATGCGTAAAATGTTTGATGATATTTTTGTAAATTTTTAAAATTTCCAATAGGGTTATATAGTATATATGTAAAATTTTGGCGATTTTTAAGGTAAAATATTTTTATACTATAAATTTGGGCAAATAATTTTTAGGAAAAATGGATATTAGCGAATGTTTATTTTAGAAAAGGCATAGAAAATTATCTCACTTGTGAATATTAGCTGCTGAAATTTTCCATGGTGTACCAACTGTCAACTTTTGCTTCTCCCAAATTAATTTACAATTCCATCACTACCCTCTATAGATATTTTCTCTAGAGAGGATAATAGAAAGAAAAAAAATCAGTCACTGGTTTCCTAAGAAAAGCTTTGCATCCCCAAGTTGGCTAGGGGTTTTGTTCTGATAGACCTATAGATCCAAAAGAAACAAATGGGAGTCAATATATGGTGGAGATGGATTTGGGGAGGAAATAAACTTTGGTAACAAATATGGGAAAATAAATATTTCGACACCACTTCTCTTCCGGAAAGGTTAAGAGTTACAAACTACCCCTTAGGATCCTCTATATCAAATTTTGTATATGCCAACCAAATTCTAATCTAAAATCATAGCTTCAGGGAGATTAGGAATTGAAAAGCTACACTTGTCTGGAAATATGCTCAATAAAAAATCCCAAAATTGAGGGACTATGAGGAAATCAGAGGGTTAGAGGCATTTAATTTAGAAAAATAGTACACTACAATAGAATATTTTTGGAAGTTGATTCCTGACTGTATGCTTTGGAGAGGATTGAAAATGATCAAGGATTGGGAAACACACCTAGCCTTAACTTCCTGGTCCATTCTTACTTAGGAGCTAGAAAGCCATAAAATTTCCATTTCTCTCAACCATGAAAAATTTTGGTGAAGATATAAATCTAAATGGATGTTCTCTCTTAAGGGAGAGAATGAATTGGTGAAAGGAAGTATTTTAGTAATAAATGATTAGAGAAGACAAGGGAAGTTTAATTTGGAACAAGGAGAAGGATCACTAGAGTGGCGACAAACCAAAGGAGTATGAGGGAGATCATAGAGGGAGATAAAGGAGAATTTAAAGATATGGAGGTAATGATGAGAGAAGGGGCATCAGGGAGTGGCCATGGTAAGGTGATGGGGTTATGGAGGAAGAGACTATGTTATAAGAGCTAGAAGCGATAGATAGAAAAAAGGATATTCCATCTATGGGATGTGGTTAAGTTGCAACGGGTGGCCGGGAATAGGGAGGGACTGCTCTTCTCACAAAGATGGTTCTCACGTCATTATACAGTCTCATTGGTAACTGTAGCTCAACACCCATTGAAAGATGAATTTACGAGTCCATATGGAATAAACGTGTCAAGACAGGTACCACTCTAGAATTTGTAGTATTAGGAAGATATTATTTATCCTAGCTTAATGACAAAATAGAGGACATTACCCCTAATCGCTACTTGAAATTGGGCATAATCCCTATTCTAGTGGGTAGAAGGAGCTAGAATCACTTTGAGTAAATGGGATGGTTGGTTGGAAAGGTATGAGAAACTCAATCCCAATAACCCTTGAAGTATCTTGCAGAAGGGAGGAAGACCAAATATTTTCCACTACCCACCAAAGGAAGGAGAAGCTACAATGGGGAGACAATATAAATGATGAGGGATAGGTACAAGACCCTGATCTAGAGAAAAAATGGTTGTAATATTTATATTTCTGAGAGCATCATTGTGGGGAGGGGGGGTGTTGCTCTCTCCTCCTAATATGTTCAAAGAGATCTAAGTAAAATATATTCCTTGTTTACCCATGTGCCCATTGTACTAGGAGAAATAAGACAACTTCAGTGAGGAAAGAGGTTCCATATCCATGGGGATTGAAGAAGGACTGAGTGGCTTGAGGACGATCCACATTTTTGTGTTGTCGTGTAATACTTCCTTAATGGGCCTCAATATTATGGTCTAACAGCTCCCTAATGGGCCTTAATTCATGGGTATGTAGAGACCTCTTTGGGAATTCTTATTTATGACATAAAAAATAGTATTACAAGTATATGAAGGAGATCTTTTGAGCCCTATGAGAGAGATATCATGATAGACCTATGATTTTTCCACTACATTATTATTACTAACATTATCTATATATAATTTCTTATGATGATATGGGGTTTATGCCATACGAAAATGTTGAAATTTTTTTAAAGCGCAATTATCTACAACAAAGACTTCTATACCTAAGAAAACTAACATTATTAGTGCGTTACTAGATAATGGTAATGATGAATATGATTGAGGAAATGATAAAAAGTGAAATAAATTATATGGTTGTCAAATATGTTTTATTAAATTAAGCATCTATGTGGGTAGAGAGGAAAAATTATAGGCCACCTATGGATGGTAATGAACCTATTTTCCCTGTTGAAAATATGGATAGGTTTGAAAATTTATCTTTTTGTTTAAATTTGGATTTTGGAGTGATTTTTGAGTTGACTGGTTTTGTGAAATACTCAAAAATACTTTATCCCTCCAATCTTCTTGTTGTTTTCTTTTTTATATATGGTGGTAGTAGTTTTTGGAAATACCTGGAGTCTTGGATTTTAGAAATTCCTATACATAATCATGCCATGGTTAGCTACCCTCCTCCTAGAGGGTGACATAGTGACAAGATCCATGAGATAATGAAGGATATGAGACACTTGGCTAGTTAATTGGAAGGCCTACATAAGGCCATGACCTACATTAGTACCTATATGGAATCCCAAATGAAGAATAATGAAGAGATGGAATTAGGGTAAGGAATTCAAGGACTCTATTTATTTGATGCAAGCTATAGTAGGAAACATTCCACCCATGTATTACCTTAAGAGGATTTCATTTATCCTATCATGTGCCAACCATATTCCAACTAATTTTGCAATTAGAATGTACAACATTTTTTATCTATTAAATATGGAAAATAAGGGTGTGTTGCCTCTACTATATGTTGCAAAAGAAAAAAAATATGTATAAAATATATAACAACATCACCAATGTGTTACAATTTACAAATTAGAAGTCTCTTCTTATTTATACAGGAACTAAGAGGCCTTTTAAATGTGTGGGGAAGATTCCTTCTCACATATCATGAAGTTAATCCTCATTAAATTTGGGTCGAAGTAAATCATCCTCACTAAATATCCACTGTGCATGAATACTCCAAATTGGATTGGTTATATACATTAAAATTAAGGGATTGTGAGCCTCAAATAAATGCACACAATGACTTGTAATCACTAAATTGAATAATATACAATTTGAATCAATCACATTGGAAAAGAAATGAAGCTTGGGCATGCATATTGGTGAAGCAAGGAAATTTTGGCATGCTTAAAAAAAATGCACACCTAACTTTAATTCAAGGTAGAATTGAATGATTCAACTTGTAGATTATTTTTTTACTCACAATTAAATTTAATAGAATTAAATAATTTTTTGTTTTCACATATATATTTGTATTGATCAAGAATACTCCAAATTGCATGGATTTGATATGGCAAAAGGAAGAATTTGTGTGCCACAAATAAAAGCACATGAGGACCTATAATTAATTGGTAGTGATATAATGATCATTAAATCATATGTGTTTGCGGTATTGTACCTTTACTTTATGGTGTATAAATGGCCTAATGGGCCTCAATTTTGTGGTGTAACAACACCCTAATGGTCCTGGGATCCTGGTGTCCCTCCCAATGTTGCCACCTTCCCAACCATAGATTGATTATTCCCTCCACATGGCATATCCTCATGTCCCCCACTCCTCCTCCTCACATATTAACCTAAGGCATTATGGCCACCTCTCTCTGTTTTCTCTCGATGACCACCCCACTCATAGTCTGGTATCTTTCGACCTCTTACTCCTTTCCTTCTACAGTTGTTACCATTAGGGGAATTTTGAGGTCTAAAATGGTCCTCCTAAGAAAAATGTACAATCAAAATAAACTTTATAAGAACCAATAGGATTCAATATGACAATGTCAACCATGTGGAATGATTCACCATTTTTGGAGTAAAAAAGTACAAAGATAAAAATAAAATAAAATAATAAAAATACTTTTTCAACTTGTATTTTCAACTTGTCTCCCTAAGTTTTTACTCAATGTTTATGCAGGAGTACTCGTTGGATGCAAAATTTAATTCCTCACCCAATGAGTACCCATGTTGCATACTTTCGATGGACCCTACTATACGAAAAATGAGAAATGAATGAAAAAACGTGATTGCAATCACATTTTTCATGTATTTCTAATTTTTTGTGTAGTAGGGTCCATCAAGAGTATGCAACATGGGTAATACTTAGATAAGGAATAAAATTATACATCCAACAAGTGTTTCCGCTCGAAATTTGAGTAAACCTATAGGGATACAAGTTGAAAATATGAGTTAAAAAATATTATTTTCTTTTTTCACTCTAAAATTTGATGATATAATCTAATGTTATTTTATTATTTCCACTATTATTTTATAATTTCCTTAGGAGGCCAATTTTAGATCTCAAAACTCCCCTAATGTTATGTGCCCTTTATTTATCTTGGTGACACCTTTTTTTGTACCATGATCAGAGAAAGGGGTAAGGATCGTCGTGTTAGGTGCAATAGAGGCAGAGGTCACTCGCCCACATCCACTGTCTATGAGGAAGATTGGATAATGTATGACCATGCTATCCCTGCCCACAAGCACTATCAAGTTTACAATTTGGAGGCTAAAGAAACTCAGATGGGTTGCAACACTCTGTGGTTGCTCAGTAATATTCTGGCTCGTCATCTCTTAGTTTAAGAAGAGGAAAAATCTCAAGCCATATATTACATAGCTAAGATTTTTTATATAAATTCTCTTTCCACCACCTCCCTTTGGTATCTATCCCCTGACCTTGAAATTGAATTCCCTCTTGATGTCCCTTCCTCGTCCCCTGGTGTAACTCCTCCTCGCACATTTATCCACTTTTATGAGATCTCCATGGTAAACATGAGTTGGGTGTCACTATCGTATGACCCAACCTCTAAGTTTTAGTTAAGGAAGTGGGGCCTACAAACTGAAGAATTACATTCCTTATGGACTACATACCACTGAAGGTCTAAATAACCACCCTAGATCACCAATTACTGAGGTGGAACTATGTTTCACTACCTTAAGTCCATAACCGCACCCTCAACACTACATGCATGTAGTTATGAGGTTCCAACCACTTGCATAAGTGTGCCTCCATGTGGTTATGACCTCAAATCCTTAGTTTTGTGCCAACAATTGTGAGATCTATGCCACTAATCATACTAGCCTCCATACCACCAAATTTTGAGCAAGAGCACTTGTTGGATGCAGAATTTAATTCCTCATCCAAGGATTACCCATGTTGCATACTTTTGATGGACCCTGATATAGGAAAAATTAAAAACACATGAAAAAACGTGATTGCAATCACATTCTCATATATTTATTTTTATGAGGAATTCAATTTTTCATCCAACGAGTGTCCCCACTCAAAATTTGAGTAAAACCATAGGGTGGTACGTTGAAAATACAATTTGAAAAAATAGTTTTTTGTTTTTATTTTTGTTTTTTAATATTTTAACTTTTTTAGTTCAAAAATGGGGAATCATCCCCCATGTTTGACATCATCATCTTGAATCTTATTGGTTCTTATAAAGTTTATTTTGATTATACAATTTTGTTTTCAGACCCATTTTAGACCTCAAAATTTCTATAATGATTGGTTATACAAATGGTCTAAATGATTATAAGATTTGGTAACTAGAAACTATGAAGGTTATTTAAATTCAAGATTTTATCTTTAAAGAGGTGAATATTGTTTCCAAATAGGAATTCCGACCAAGTAAAATCAGCCATAGATAATATAGTTCTAGTTGTAGGATGATGAATCTAACTTAGCTTAGAAGCATGATTAAGAAGAAGAAGAACCTGATACTCCAATATTCATGAGATCAATCGAGAAAAAAGGAAACTAGAAAGGTATACTCCTTATTTTCATTCTATATATATTTTTTCTATTATTGATTACTATTCCATAACTATTTTGTTGAAAATGGTAATAAGAAATATTGAAAATAACATCAAAATGGATTTTAATTTAATTTCCCCTTAATTAAATTAGAAGTAAATTGTAATTCCACATCACATGAAAACTTGTGCGAGTTAAATAAATGAGGAAGACATAGTTAGTTCAGTTATTTTGAGTTTAGGATCAAACTAGAGGCATGTAGAATATATCCTACTTCTTAGGAGCCCTGGTTTAGTATATTTTGAGTTGTAAAAAATTAACTTAATTTATTTGAGCTAAAATTAGTTTAACTAGTTCTAATTGATGGAGGAACTAGTGAGAGGTCAAGTGCATTCAATTGGATTTAATTTTCATGCAGTGCCCAATCATATAACTGATAATTCACTAAAAATAGCTCATACATGTCAGTTCGAAGGAAGACCGAGTTGAGATTTGAGTTAAGGGAAGTCTAATATCAGTTTTATAATTAGAAAATTATATAGAAGGTGCATGGAGTCAGAGGAAGAGCCTTAATGTATTGCACAATTATTATTGTGTAATTTCCTAATTAATAAGGGCCCAATTTCCCAAGAAACTACGCAATAAACTAGGGAGTCGTGAGGCCAAGAAATTGGTCAAGTATTGAACCAAACTTTCCTAGGAATCAATGAGACAGAAAGAGGTAGTGCAGAGAGCTCTCAAGCCTAAGAGAAGCATTATATGGTTGTCATATTTTATTACATATGCAATATAAATATAATGGGGATTTTAGCTGAGGCTTTCCCCAAACAAATATTTGTGTTGTGCTATTGATTCTTTCTCTTTCTTGTTCATGTGATTTTGCGATCATTATTGGTTTCCACAATTTGTAGAGTAGATTCAAGTATTTTTCTTTAGCATATTAAAAATATCAGTTTGAATCTACGTGGATTTTCTCATGGTATCAGAGAAGGAATCACTATAGAACAGAAGAATATGAGTTTTTTCTATGTAGGTGAATCGAATTTGCAGATCTATTCTTTAGGACCAACAACAACATCGAAATGTATTTCTGTGGATTGAGACTCGAATATGCCCTGGAGGGTAGTTTCAATTACATAGCTTGGAAGGACATGATGCAAGAAATGTTGGAAGACAAATGGCTGAAGGAGTTCATAAAAAATGATATTCCTAGGCCCGCAATAACAGATGCTCAAAATATGGATGCATGGAAGAAGAACGTAGTAAAGGAAAGAAGGATTATGTTAGAAGTAGTTTGATATCATATTCTCTCGAACCTCCATGGAAAGGAAACTCCATATGCTATGTGGAAGGACTTAACATATTTTTTTAAGAATAACAGTGACCACAAGAAGCTGGAGTTGAAGGACAAGCTCAGAAAAATCATGATGAAGGAGGGTGAAACAATACTAAAGTACTTGACCAAGTTCACTCAATGTTGGGATGAGCTTGGAAGTGTTAGTGTTACTATTTCCTAGGATAACCTGGTGAGCCTAGAACTTCAAGGCCTTCCCAAGAGCTAGTACAACTACCAGGATTTGGTAAATGGGAGGGAGAAGCTACCAGAGTGGGAGCGAGTGTGGTCCGACTTGCTGCATGAAGAGATTGAGAGAAAAACTAGAGACGAGACCTCTTCCAAAAAAGAGAAATTTTCATTATTTATTAAAGGAAATAAATACAAGGGAAATAAGACCCAAGGTGAAGAGGGAAAGAAGAAAGACTTATCCAACATCAAGTTTTTTCACTATCACGAGTTTAGGCACTATGTCATGAAATTTCCATAGAATAAGGCAAGCAAGAAGGGGTATGTAGTAGTAGCAGTAGGTGAAGCTCTAGCTTCATAGTTCAAACTTGATTTCACTCTCATTTCATGCATCAAAATCACTGTAATGGGGTGCAGGTGGTACATCGAGAGCAGTACCTCGTTCCATATGACTGGGAATAGAGATCTCTTCAATGACTTGGAGGAGAAATACCTCAAGAAGAACATAGAGTTTGGCGATGGTGGGAGGTACAACACGATCGAAATTGGTATTTTTATCTTTTAGAGGGGGTCTAGCTCCCCTCTCAGACTTAGAGATATGTTTTTTTTTCCAGGACTAAAGAAGAATCTTGTTTCCATAACAGTATTAGAAGGCTATGACTATGATGTGTTTTTTAGCAAAGGAAAGGTTTTCCTTAGACACATCTCTAGAGAACAGGTGAAGCATATCAATCTGCGAGTCAAGAATGTGTATGCATTCAAGTTTGAAGATGCATGCAAATATTTGAGGAGAAAGGAAAAGTTTATAGACTTGGTGGTTGCAAGGGAGCATGAATTACCTCTCAACATGAAGCCTCAGAAGAAGCCTTAGAAACCTATGGAGCAACCAAAATTAGATAAGCAGAGAGGAGACTTATTGGAGGCATCCACCCAAGTAGAGACCTATAGTAGGGGGGATTTTGAGCCAAGTGGACAGACGGAGCATGTGCATCCATACATCTAGGTGAGAGGAGGGGCAATGTGAAGTAATAGTCCCAAGAGTGCAGAAATTTGGGAAGGGTTCATGGAGATGTATTGTCTCATGGATAATTACCTTGATACGGGGGCCCATAGTATATAGTAGCAGGATGGATTAGTGACACTTGATGTAGTTAATTGTGATATTTCCAATTAGAGAGATTAACAGTAGTCAGATACTAGGGAGTGCAAAGAAGAGTTGGAAGCAGTGCATATGGCACGGTAAAGATTCAGAAGTAACACAAAATTTTCAGTAGAGAGGGCAGTAGCTAGTAGCAGTCAGAGACTCAGATAATAGATGGATCATACTGATCACATTTGATTCAAGTTGGATTCTTTTCATTTTCATAATTTGCAGTAGCAACAACACTAGAGAGAAGTGTTTCATGCAGAACATTCCAAAGGTATTGGATCAAGATAGAATTGAATTTATTTCTTGTTGAGAGGGAAGTGCTGAAAATGGGAACATGAAATATTGAAAATGGCATCAAAAGGTATTCTAATTTAATTTTCCTTTAATTAAATTAGAAGTAATTTGTAATTCCACATCACATGACAACTTGTACGAGTTAACTAAGTTAGTTTAGTTAATTCCAGTTGAGGGTCAAACTAGAGGCATGTAGAGTGTCTCCTACTTTTTAGGAGCCATGGTTGAGTTTATTTTGAGCTGTAAATAATTAACTTAACTTATTTGAGTTAAAATCAGATTAACTAGTTATAACTGAGGAATAAAGATAGATGAATAACTTTTCGGTAGATGGCATGACTCATGAATCAAAGTGATGGATGATATGTGCTTTATGGAGCTAAAGTTGAAGATTCCTCAATATAGAAATCCAAGACATCGAGGGGAGAAATTATTCATGAGAAGATGGTTGTCTCACCATTGTTTTTGTAAGTCCCTGATTGAGAGGGGTCCTGGTGATAAGTTTCTTACTTGGAAGAAATTGGGTAATTCCTAAGAATGAGCTTAGGTACATTCCTTATATAGGCATGAGTACATTCCCTTGTGGAATAGATCCTCCCTGGCTAAGAAGGAGAGATAGATACATCATTCTGCTCTTCACTTGGTAAGATAGGATGAAGGATTGGGTAATCATCTGGCATTCGATACTCTTTGAGAATGTGATAGGGCATTCAAGATAAGAGTAGTCATGGACTGATATTATTTGACAGCTATCTACCCAAGAGAAGAATATTCCAAGAAGGTCATACTTTGGGAAAAACTTGGTGGAGTATGTACCTTGGAGAGATGATGACTATGGTGTCTATAAGTCATGTGTCTTGCCAACATTGTAGCCCATTGTATCATTTAGATATGGGTTGTTAGTTAAGGCCTTGGACTAGGACAATGCTGGTTGATATGATGCTATAAAGATTCGATTACCAATCCGATTCTTGTTATTGGATTCTTCAGTTTGAAAGTGACCATGTACCTGTATGAATACCTCCCTAGTTAAGAGGGAGTGTTGAAAAGTGTGACTTCGATCGGTCTTCATATTGACTATGTAATTATGAATTTTTTTTTTGTAATTTCTTCATGGGTCTCATGAGATTTTTTTTATTATAGGTCAATAGACTTCTTCTTGATGTCTATTAGGGTTTGTATTCTATTTATAAGTGTAATTAAGAGTCATGAATATGAAGTGTCTAGTTAGAAAAATGTACTCCAAGACCTTGTGGAAGAATGACTCATAACAGCCCTCAAGACAACCCACATTCAATGCTGGAAGATAAGCTTATTAATGTTGTTATGAAGTCGGCTTATGATCAGTGATGAAGTCGATCTATGTACAGTAAGGATGTTGGCCTACAAGATTATTGTATGGCCGGCCTAAAAGCAAGACAATGCACTATATATACCTTAGATCCTGTGACTCATTTGGACAGAAAAGAATGTAGATATCTCTAAAGTAGTTACAGTGGTTAAATGCATATTTAAGGTCAGCAATATTACAGATACATTATTAATCTATGCGGATATGAAGAAGAACATAAGTGTAGGTTAAAAAGTCATAGAATTGTGGATATATCTGTGACTGCAACAATGTAACAAGGTCTCGGTTAAATTCGAGTTAATGCAGAGGATGCAAAACTATTTTTGTAAGGCATCCTGAAGCATAAGAAGTGCATATTATTATAAAGAAGCTGCGGTCAAGTTTGAACCTAGTGTGGACTTCAGATCAGTGTAACCATGTATATTAAGGATTAAAAAGAATGTGGATATCACAATGTGAAAGTAAGAGAATAGAAGGAAGGTAAATCAGAGATTTACCTTCCTATATTTAGTACACAAAAGGAAATAAATATATCTCAAGTGAACATGAAACAAGAAGAAGTATGTTGATAACCGAAGACTAAATCAAGGAAGATATAATTAGAGACCAAGTTCTATAGTGGTGGTGCAGGTCAGTGCAAGTTGGTGCAGGAAAGAAGGATCAGTGTTGTGAAGCATACAAAGAAGCATTGACAAGGTCTTGGAGACATTCCTAGGTCAAGGTTCTAAGTCTTGGTCATGGTACTTGTCATTTGAAGATCCATAAGAAGAATTCCTTATGGTTTTTCCTCTCCAAGAGGGAGAGGTTTTTCCCTGGCTCTAGGAGCCTAATTTTGTGTCTCATGTATTTTGATAATTGATGTGATGAAAGACTAAATAAGATAAAGAAGAGAAGACATAAGTAGCTCAAGTAAGCTCAAAAGTAATTATCAAGAAGAGAATTTGAATTAATCACCAGCCCTATAAATTCTCAACATAGGGCACAGATCAAAAATTCATAATTACATAGTCAATATGAAGACCGATCCTAGTTACACTTTTCAACACTCCCTCTTAACTAGGGAGGTATTCATATAGGTACATGGTCACTTTAAAACTAAAGAATATCATAAGAAGAATAGGATTGCTAATCACATCTGTATAGCATCATATCAACCAGCATTTTCCTAGTGCAAAGCATTGACTAATATCCCCATCTCTCAATGAGACAATGGGTTACAATTCTCGCGAGACACATGACTTATAAACACCATAGTCATGGTATCTCCAAGGGATATACTCGAACCATGTGTTCCCAACGTATGCCATTCTTGGACTATTCTTCTTTTGGGTAGATAGCCCTCAAAGAATATGTGTCCCTGACTACTCTTATCTTGAATTTCCTATTAGATTCTCAAAGAGTATCAAATGCCAGATGATTACCAAATAATCCATCCCCTCTTACCAAGTGAAGACCAGAATGATGTGTCTATCTCTCCCTCTCAGCCAAGGAGGATCTATTCCACAAGGGAATGTACTCATTCTTATCCAAGCAATGTACCTAATCTCATTCTTAGGAATTACCCAGTTTCTTCGAAGTAAGAAACTTATCACCAAGCTCCCTCTCAATCAGGGACCTACAACATCAATGGTGAGACACCCAGCTTCTCATGAAGTATTCCTCCCCTCGATGTCATGCATTTCTATATTGAGGAATATTCAACTTTAGCTCCATAGGGCACAGATCATCCATCACCTTCATTCATGAGTGATGTCATCTACCAGAAAGTGATTCATATGTATTTCTTATCAGTTATATGTCTTTCAGATAACTGATAATTCACTAAAAATGTCTCATGCATGTCAGTTCTGAGGAAGACCCAATTGAGATTGGAGTTAAAGGGAAGTGTACTATCAGTTAAAATCATAAAAATGTATAGGTGGTGCATTGATTCATAGGAACAACCTTGATGCATTGTGCAATAATTATAGGGGAATTTCCTAGTTAATAAGTGCCCAATTACCCAAGAAAATGTGCAATAAACTAGGGAGTCCTTAGGCCAGGAAATTGGTTAAGTATTGAACCAAGCTTGCCTAAGAATAAGTGAAATAAACAAAGATAGTGCAGAGAGCTCTCAAGCCTGAGAGAAAAATTGTATTGTTCTCATATTTTATGACTGACACAATATACAATAACAAGGTTTTTAGCTGAGGCTTTCCCCAAAAAAATATTTGTGTTGTGCGATTGAGATTCTCTCTCTTTATTGTTCATGTGAATTTTTTATCGTAAATAAATTTCACAATTTTTAGAGTAGATTAAAGTATTTTGTTTTATCATATTAAAAATATCAATTTGAATCTACCTGGATTTTCTACATATTTGAGGGGAAATGTATGAAGAGGATGGTAAACTCTAAAGAAAGGTCCAAGTTGAAGAAATGGAATCCTTCGACAAGAATGAATCTTGGGATCTTATTTATTTTCCAACTAGAAGAAATCCCATAGTAGAAAATTGGTGTTTAAAATGTTGAATGTAAGAGGTAAAGTGGAAAATTTAAAAATTTGGTTAGTAGCAAAAAACGTTATTCCTTTGTATAGGGAATTGACATCAATGTTTTTTTTTCCCCTGTTGGCCCTCATTTTTTATCTCTTTTTGTTTATGAAGATACACTTTGTTTACCATGCTATCAATCCATACACCATCATATTCATTGTATTTTTCCCAATAAATTCATATACAAGTATTTAAATTAATTTTTTCAATTCTTAGAAGTTTTTATAAAAATTGAATTTTAAGTGCATTTTTGGACCAGATCATAAATTTCCGTAATGGCCTCATGGTTGTCATATTTGCAGGACACTCGGGCTCGAGCTGGATAAATTTCTAGAAATATTGGGAACTAATATTAAATGTACACTTGTTGGTTCAGTGAAATTGAGCTTTAACAGGCGTGGTGAAAGGCGGTTAAACATGACGTGTTTTACGGAGATCCCTAGGAATTAGGTCAAATTACTTATTTTATGGGATTTTCCTTTGATGGATTTGATGGATGAGCTCGACCTGATTGGATAGGATAAGGATAGAAATGGATATAGGAGACATTTTAGATGATTTCTTTCCATATTTTATCTATTTAAGCCTAAGACTTTGAAGGCATTCACATGCAGAAATTTTGTAACTTAACTTTCATATTTCTGAGAATTTGGAGAGTTAATTGAAATATCTGTTCTATTTCATTTGCTGCTTTTATATGGTGAATTTTTGACTGAATTATTACTATCTTAAAACACTTTCAGTGTGCGGGGCAAGGGTGGAGGGCCCCCACACTGAGCTAAGTGAACTTTCTAGTTATTTTTAGTTGCAGTTTTTGAACTAGTTTTTTTTATGCTTAATTTGTTAATTAGATATATGATGATTTTTTATAAGTGTTGATGAATCTAATTATCATTATTATTCTGCATATGAAAGGATAATCCAATGTTTAAGTTAAAAATTCTCTCTATCTTATTAAAGAGCTAGAGCTAGAATTAATCTTTTCAAGCATTTTAATGATTTTCTGAATTCTTGTTTTCTATCAATAGTATTATTGATGAATTAATTGTTGGAAAAATACTGAGAGGGGGGGGGGGGGGGGGGGGGGTGAATCAGTATTTAGGATTTACTAAGATCTTTTTACTTTTTCATTCTTTAATAACCATATGCTACTTTACTGAACCAGACTCGCGTATATACGCGGATACCCTTTACTGAACTTGCGTATGCACAGAGATATTAATTAACAATCAATTCTTCACTGAGATCCTTGCATGTAATCATTCATCATATGTTTATATATCAGTAGACATGTGCATTAATAACATAATGAAACATCACACAAAAGCATCACACATGAACACCATGATTTTTAGGTGGAAACCCAAGTCGGGAGAAAACCACTGCTGTCGTTGTCTCAGCCTTCAATATTTTATTATAGAGAAAAACTTCTTACAATAATGTACTGGTGCAGACTTATACCAGCACGTAGGCACCCACCTGCAGAAGGCTACAACCTTCTCTCGTTTACCAGCCTCACCTGGAAGGGAGCTTCAACCCCCTGCTCTCGTTTACCAGTCTCACCTGGAAGGGAGCTACTACCCCCTGATATTAGCACCAGCCTCTGCCGACAGTAAGCTTCTATTATCAGACTGAAGGCTTCAACCCTCAGATCCACTACAGACCATGTTTTATCAATTTTAAAACTAGATCAAACAGCTCCAACACAACCCTTCACTTATCAACAAACATACTTTTCCCAATGCTTCCAAACCGAACAGTGAAACCACTGTAATCAGTATATTAGAGATGACCCAAACTTCAGAATAAGTATGCAGAAACACATTCAACCTTGAGCAACCATCAGTTCAGATATCATACGCGCTTTTATTTAGATGGATCCGCGTATATACACACTTTAACTGAAGACAAACCGCGTATATATTCGTGCAACTTTTCAAACAAAACCTAACAGGTCATACGCGCCTTTGTTGAAATAGATCCGCGTAAACACACGCCTTCAGTGAAGCGAACCTGCATATAGATCTATAAAAGATAAACTTTGCAGAACAGACCAGATCTATGAACTTACCCAGATTTCTTCAACTTCTTCAATAGATTTGCGCCAGGTCTTCATCACTTCTTTTCAGATCATCCAAGAGTTTCACCATTTCAAGATCTAGAGATCTTGAACCTTCATTATGTTCATAGATACATTATAGAATCAGATCTATCAATTAAGAGCAAAGTTCCACCATGCAGATATGCTTCAGAGTGAAATATTCATTAAAGCCCAGACCCATTCACTCACTTTGCACAATGAATTTCTTCTCCTTATATAGGTTTACCCTTTATCAATACCATGGGTAAAAACCACATTAATTTCAATGGTATTCTTGGGCGGGGTCACATAGACGAATCATTACTCAATACAATGGATCAATACCATGGTGGTTACCCCTGGTTTTGCACTTTATGAGCGCTTTTGCCCATATGCGACTTGGCACATTATTTCCCGCGTGCATACGCGACTTCTTCTAGACAAATCCGTGTATGCCTTGAGACATACTCTTTTCATCATAGATCTAGCACATACTGAATTTCTTTCTTCTTTACCTTCTGTACTCACTGTAGATACATCATTTGACAAGTTCATCAAGACATATTCTATCAAGAAAAACTTCATCAAGTAGGTTGCCATCATCTTCATCAAGTGGTTTGCCATCAAGGACAACACTCAGCATCATATTGCCAACAATCTACTCCTTTGGACTTGATGGCAACCACGATGGTGTTTGATCACCACAAAAAATAGATACATTAAGAATTCAATGACACCATGTCACTACATTAAGAATTCAAACACCATGTCATTCTCCCCCTTTGACATCAAGGGCAAAGGGTGGATCAAAACCAACACAAGGAAGCGTTCTGCAGATATGATGTACACTGAAGTGACCAAGCTCCCCCTGAGTTCATGCCGAATCTTCAAACATATTCTTCACTGAAGTATATGACTCTATGAATTTCCTAGCATCAAGGACTCATACTTACATCAAAGATCCAACCAAGTGGGTTTACATAAGAGACTCAAGGACCCAACCAAGTGGGTTTACACACTTTGACTCAACTACCCAACCAAGTGGATTTACAGACTTTGACTTAACTAACCAACAAGGTGGGTTTATAAAATGAAAAAGTCCTTACATGACTGAATATTACAATTTTACATCATGGGTCTCATCATGCCCTTTTTATCAAATTACAAATATGACTTTTCATGACTACTACCAAAAAGACCTCAAGAAAGAGATTACATTTCAGAATCATCATAATGCCAACAATGCATTACACCCAGCAAGGCTACTGCTCCCCTTGAAACTTTGCATCCAATGCATCCTTTCTAAATGACCAAAGCTCCTCCTTAGCCTGTGCAACCTGAACACCCTCAACAGTAAGTCATCAAAAACAAACTCTGCATGATCTGTCCATAACTCTGAATCATAAGAATTCTATCTCAAGCAATCATAATCTTCATCATAAGAAACCAGGTATCATGTTATTAACATTTAGAACTGAGAAATAAGCAGATACAGTGCCAACAATACAATCATCAGTAGTCAGACTGATGCTCCCCCTGAACTGGTACTCCTGATCTTCAGCTGCTGTAAAAATTTCTTCAGCATCAAGGCATATGCGACTGTGTCTGCAGGAAATCGCGTGTATACGCAGATTTTATTCACATAACCCGCGTATGGAAAGTGAAACATGGAAAACTTCACATTCCTTCATCTCCCCTTGAATTTTGTCCTTCCTGCACCTGTCTTCTTTTCATCAAATGCTCTGTCATATCTAGAAAATCAAAAAGTACTGCAAAATGCTGACCCCAACCAAAAATAGTCAGCAACTATCCATACGTGACTTTCTGTTCATATACTCGCATATATATGCTACTGTGTTTCAGGAAACACGCGTATCCAATTTAATCTTCTGAATTTATGCAGATTTGTTCTTTTGACTAGCATAGAATACTCCCAGCTTCTGTCTTAGATACTCGAATGCTTCCCTGGGCAGAGGTTTGGTAAAGATATTAGCAACTTGTTCTTTGGAGGGAACATACTCCAACTTCACCTTTTGTTCAAGCACTTGTTCACGTAAGAAGTGATACTTGATGGGAATGTGCTTGGTCTTTGAATGCATAACAGGATTCTTTGAGATACTGATGGCACTTGTATTATCACACATAATGGAGATAGGAGAAGTACATTTGATTTGAAAATCTCTCAAGGTTTGCATCATCCAAAGGAGTTTAGTGCAACAAGATGCGGCAACCACATATTCTGCTTCAGCAGTAGATAAGGCAATAAAACTTTGCTTCTTACTGAACCAAGATACCAACCGAGGCCCCATATAGAATGCACCACCACTTGTGCTTTTTCGATCATCAACATTTCCAGCCCAATCTGCATCAGAGTAAGCATGAAGAGTAAGATCAGCATTCTTTGGATACCATAGTCCAAAGTCTTGAGTTCCTTGCATATATTTGAATATTCTTTTGACAGCTTGAAGATGAGACTCTTTTGGTTTAGCTTGGAATCGTCCAACAATCCCAACAACATGCATAATGTCTGGTCTAGTCCCGGTGAGATAAAGTAGACTTCCTATCATTGATCTGTATTCTGGTTGATTCGCCATGGGAGAATCATCATGAGAACTGAGATTACATCCAGTTATCATTGGCGTACTTATAGGCTTGCATTCTTCCATGCCATACTTCTTCAAAATTTGCTTAAGATATTTTTCTTGTGATAGGAATATACCATCTGTAGTTTGATGCACTTGCAAACCAAGAAAGAATGTTAGTTCCCCAAGTAAAGACATCTCAAATTCTTGCTGCATAACAGAAGCAAATTTTTGACTCAAGGATTCTTCATTACTCCCAAAAATGATATCATCAACATATACAATCACAATCAAAAGTTTGTCATGTTCAATTTTTGTGTATAAGTTGCTATCTGCAGACCCTTTTGAAAATCCTTGTTGATGGAGATATTTATCAAGACGATAGTACCATGCCCTTGGAGCTTGTTTGAGACCATATAGAGCCTTTTTAAGTTTACAAACAAGATTCTTATCATTTCCCAAAATGAATCCCTCTGGTTGTTCTATATAAACTTCTTCTTCTAGATCACCATTGAGGAAAGCAGATTTGACATCCATTTGATAGACTTTGATTTGTTGAGAACTTGAAAAAGCAAGAAACATTCTTATGGCTTCAAGTCTAGCTACAGGAGCAAAAGTTTCTTCAAAGTCTATACCTTCTTATTGAGTGTACCCTTTGCAAACCAATCTGGCTTTGTTTCTTATAACATCCCCATTTTCATTTAACTTGTTCTTAAATATCCATTTGGTTCCAATGACATTTTTATCATGTGGCCTTGGTACCAATTCCCAAGTGTGATTCTTTTCAATTTGATCAAGCTCTTCATTCATGGCTTGAATCCAACATTCATCTTTGCTAGCTTGATTGAAATTTTGGGGTTCAATTGTGGATAGGAATGCCAAATAGCTAGAAGATCCCACAAGAGTCCTCCTTGTTTGTACACCTGATTCCTTGTTTCCCAAAATTTGATATTCAGGATGATTCTTTTGAACATATCTGGATGGAGCTTTCTCTGATAAATCATCTTCAGGTTCTTCATTAGATCCACTGTCTATATTATTTCCATTTGATGTAGAAGGAAAAAAATCACCATCATCTTCTTCTGTTGCTTGTTTTTCTTCTTTAGGAGCTGTAGGGGACTCATCAATGACAACATCAATACATTCAACAATCTTTTGAAGCCTTTTATTGTAACATTTGTATGCTCTGCTTGTAGATGAGTAACCAAGAAGTATTCCTTCATCTGATCTAGGTTCAAACTTGCCAAGCTTTTCATCATTATTTTTGATAAAGCATTTACTTCCAAAAATTCTAAAATGCTTTACAGAGGGAGAATTACCATACCAGAGTTCATATGGATTTTTGTCACTATTTACCCGAACATGTGCCTTGTTGAGAATATTTGCTGCTGTATGTGCTGCTTCTCCCCAGAACATGTCAGGAGTTCCAGAATCATCAAGCATAGCTCTAGCCATTTGTTGAATTGTTCTATTCATTCTTTCTGCTATGCCATTTTGTTGTGGAGTGCCTGCTACAGAGAACTGTCTCTTTATGCCATGTTGTTCACAAAATTCAAAGAATTCGTTTGATGTATATTCTCCTCCTCGATCAGATCTAAGACATTTGATTTTTAGATCCAATTCATTTTCCACCAGTGCTTTGAAGATTTGAAATTTCTCAAATGCTTCATCTTTGTGTTTAAGCAACCCAATCCAACACATTCTAGAGAAATCATCAATAAATAAGATATAGTATTCTTCTCCACGTGGTGACTTTTTCCTCATAGGTCCACAAATGTCAGTATGAACAAGTTCAAGAGGCCTACTTCATGATCCTTCTTTGGCATTAAATTGTTCTCTGGTATGCTTACCAAATTGGCAGGATTTGCATATGATACTTTCTGGTAGAGTAATATTGGGAAGACCACGAACAGCTTGAAGTCTGCTTGCTTTGTTGATTTGAGAGAAGCTTAGATGCCCCAACCTTCTATGCCATAGCCAATTTTCTGAATATTTGCTCAAGTAACATTGATCTTTGCAGTTCTTCAATACATATAGGTTGCTTGGAGTTCTTTTCCCTTTTATAATAGTTCTACCTATATCCATATCACGAACCACACATTCTTTTGAACTGAAGACAACTTTTGTACCTTGATCACACATTTGACTTACACTTAACAGGTTATGCCTTAATCCATCCACATACATGACATCATTAGCCTTCACCTTTTCTTTTAGAAACACAGACCCTTTTCCTTTAATTACAACAGGATTATCATTTCCAAATGTAACTTTCTTTTCCTTTTCTAGAGCATTATATGAAAGAAGTTTGCTTTTGTCACCTGTCATGTGCCTTGAGCACCCACTATCAATGTACCATTGATTTTCTTCACCTTCTGCAAATAACGCTATCCCACAATTTTCAACCTGTAATTCCTTCTTTTTCCATACTTTGGAACTTGAAGGAAAATGTTGTTTTGGCTGGACGTTGCTCCTGCATTCAGATTCTTCATGGCCAAAGTTATTGCAATAAGCACATTCAACTTCATTTTGAAGAGGAGAAAAGTTGTTATAGGTGTTCTTTTTTGGTTCAATATCCATTCTTTTCTATCTTTCTTCTCTTGTCATGATGGTTTTATATGCAACACATTGAACAGCTTTATGACCAAAATTGTGACATGAGAAACATTGTCCATTGAAGTAGAAATTTCTGCGATCATGAAATATTCTATTTGAATTTACCTGTTGATTGTTGCTTCTTTGAGAGATATCCCTGTTAGTGTTCCTTGTATTGTGATGATCATGCTTTACCTGTAAAGATTCTTTATTCCCTTGTTGAGTGGTTGAATGTAGTAAACCAGTTGTAGCTGCTTTTAGATAATTTGGTGCTGAAGCCTGAGAGGATTCTCCGGTGTATCCAAGACCTGTCTTAATCAGAGGAGATCGTTGAACCTTGATAATCTCATCTAAGGTTTCGGATCCTTTAGCAAATCTAAGATTCAGAGTCTTTACTTTCTCAAGTTCTTTTCTTAGACTTACTACTTCACATTCTAATTTTTCATTATGTTTCTTTGCTTCTTCATTCTTCCTTTTCAGAGTCTCTATGATTATTTTACTTTCTTCCAAGAATATTTTGAGTTGATTGTTTTGATCAAGAAAATCATTGTCATCTAGAGCATCCATAAAAGCATCCTTATCGTCTCTAGAATTATTTTCAAATGCCATGAGAAGTCTAAGATCTTGTTCAGATTCTTCCTCACTGTCAGATAACCCATCACTGTCTTCATTTGTATAGTAGCTTTTCTTAGTGCTAGACTGGTTCTTATTTCTTCTTGCTACTTCTTTTTCTTTAGCAGATGTTTCTTTATAAGGACATTTTGCAGCATAATGACCAACTCTTCCACAATTAAAACATTTTAAAGGAAGCTTACCTTTGAATCTTCTGGTTCCTAGTTGGAGTCTTCTCACAAAGTTTGCCTCATCTTCTTCTGAGATATATCCTGACCCTTCCGGTTTTTGAACTTATTTCCCTTTTGTAGAAGCTTTAAAAACAACTTCTTTGACTTCAGATGGTCCTCCTCTCCTAATTTCGTATGCAGTCAATATGCCATGAAGTTGCACCATAGTAAGATTTTGAAGGTCCTGTTTTTCTTCAAGAGCAGAAACTTTTGACTCAAACTTGGCCGTTAGTGATCTCAAAATTTTCTCAACCAAAGTGGATTCAGTTATTGTTTCTCCCAGATTTCTCATACGGTTTACAACATCATCAACACGTAAAAAAAAACCAGCAATATTCTCATCACTATGCATTTTTTAATTTTCATACTCAATTCTGAGAGATTGAAGTTTTGCACTTTTTACCTTTGCATCACCTTCATAGCTTAGGATGATTTTGTCCCATATCTCCTTTGCTGTATTTAGCTGCATGAATTTGACAAATTCTGCTTCAGTTAGACTTCCAGTTATCGCATTGACCGCTTTTGCATTTGATTCATAATTCTTTCTTTCAGTTGGATCTGTTGGTGTAGCAGCTGGATATTGATATCCTTGTTCAACAATGGCCCATATATCTGCTCCCATAGACTGAAGATAGGATCTCATCCTTATTTTCCAGAAGATTAAATTACTCCCATTGAATAGTGGAGTTTTGATAGATGTTGTTCCCTCGTTATTGCTCATCCTGCTTGATATTCCTTCTAGCGCTTAAGCCTTTTTAGAAGGACCTGCTCTGATACCAATTGTTGGAAAAATACTGAGAAGGGGGGGGGGGGGGTGAATCAATATTTAGGATTTACTAAGATCTTTTTACTTTTTCATTCTTTAACAACCATACGCTACTTTACTGAACCAGACTCGCGTATATACGTGGATGCCCTTTACTGAACTCGCGTATGCACAGAGATATTAATTAACAATCAATTCTTCACTGAGATCCTTGCATGTATTCATTCATCAGATGTTTATATAGCAGTAGACATGTGCAGTAATAACAGAATGAAACATCACACAAAAGCATCACACATGAACACCATGATTTTTAGGTGGAAACCCAAGTCGGGAGAAAACCACCGCTGTCGTTGTCTCAGCCTTCAATATTTTATTATAGAGAAAAACTTCTTACAATCATGTACTGGTGTAGACTTATACCAGCACGCAGGCACCCACCTGCAGAAGGCTACAACCTTCTCTCGTTTACCAGCCTCACCTGGAAGGGAGCTTCAACCCCCTGCTCTCGTTTACCAGTCTCACCTGGAAGGGAGCTACTACCCCCTGATATTAGCACCAGCCTCTGCTGAAAGTAAGCTTCTATTATCAGACTGAAGGCTTCAACCCTCAGATCCACTGCAGACCACGTTTTATCAATTTTCAAACTGGATCAAACAGCTCTAACACAACCCTTCACTTATCAACAAACATACTTTGCCCAATGCTTCCAAACCGAACAGTGAAACCACTGTAATAAGTATATCAGAGATAACCCAAACTTCAGAATAAGTATGCAGAAACACATTCAACCTTAAGCAACCATCAGTTCAGATATCATACACGCTTTTATTTAGATGGATCCACGTATATACGCGCTTTAACTGAAGACAACCCGCGTATATATTCGTGCAACTTTTCAAACAAACCCTAACAGGTCATCTGCGCCTTTGTTGAAATAGATCCGCGTATACATGCGCCTTCAGTGAAGTGAACCTACGTATAGATCTATAAAAGATAAACTTTGCAGAACAGACTAGATCTATGAACTTACCCATATTTCTTCAACTTCTTCAACAGATTTGCGCCAGGTCTTCATCACTTCTTTTCAGATCATCCAAGAGTTTCACCATATGAAGATCTAGAGATCTTGAACCTGCATTATGTTCATAGATACATTATAGAATCAGATCTATCAATTAAGAGCAAAGTTCCACCATGCAGATATGCTTCAGAGTGAAATATTCATTAAAGCCCAGACCCATTCACTCACTTTGCACAATGAATTTCTTCTCCTTATATAGGTTTACCCTTTATCAATACCATGGGTCAAAACCACATTAATTTCGATGGTATTCCTAGGCGGGGTCACATAGACGAATCATTACTCAATACAATGGGTCAATACCATGGTGGTTACCCCTGGTTTTGCACTTTATGAGCACTTTTTCCCATACGCGACTTGGCACGTTATTTCCCGCGTGCATACGCGACTTCTTCTAGACAAATCCGCGTATGCCTTGAGACATACTCTTTTCATCATAGATCTAGCACATACTGAATTCCTTTCTTATTTACCTTCTGTACTCACTGTAGATACATCATTTGACAAGTTCATCAAGACATATTCTATCAAGCACAACTTCATCAAGTAGGTTGCCATCATCTTCATCAAGTGGGTTGCCATCAAGGACAACACTCAGCATCATATTGCCAACATTAATCTGTAATAAAGGACAATGAGGATCTCTTTAGTTAATAGCCTCTTCAATTATTGTTTCATGCATCTTGATGTATTGCTCATTAGTGGTTTTGGTTTCTAATTCATGAAGTAATTTTGTAAGAGAAGGACAAACAAGTCTCTTAAGTTAGGAGATTCTTCTACTGCTGATTACATTATTGAATTTAGAAATTATTTAGTTTAGATTTATATTTTTAATATTCATTTCCCATGTTATTAATAAATCATCTTCTAACTTGATCATAGCTGAAACCCATATATCTTGAAGATGCTTCTAAGTCCTACAAGCCCGGATTGATAATAAATACTTGCGTTTGTTTATCCAATGAACAACCCAACATCTCCCAATGTGAAGCTAACTTCTATTAGATATTTTTAGTCTATTATTGCTAGTTTTGGTCTTTAAGTCAAACAAATGGATATAATGAAAACATTCCTACATTGATTAGGATTAAATAATTATATTATTTTTCATATTTCTCAATGTTTTGAAAGTGGAAAACAAAGTCATTCTAACAATAGGTTATAGTTTGGAGAATTGGGATTTGAAATTTTTTAGAGAAATTGTGAGGTATTAAATGACATTTTTTTTTGTTCAAAAACTCTTTCTTGAACCAAACACTTTTATATTTTTATACACTTAGATACCAATCCAATGGTGCAAAAATCATGCTATGGTGAAAGAAGAGGAGGCGAGGAAGTATTTTCAACAACTGATCAACGCAGTGAATTTCTGCCACAGCCGAGGCGTGTACCACCGGGACCTTAAGCCTGAGAACTTGTTATTAGATGACAATGGGGACATGAAGGTTTGCAATTTTGGTCTCAGCGCTGTTGGAATATATGAAAATTCCAGAACAAACAATGGAGAGAGTAATACTCTCCTCTTTAACACAGAAAAAATTTCTTCACTGGAGACAGAGTTCAACACTTTGAAATTTTTTTATTCCATTCATTAACTCAAAAAAAAATTATTACAATTCTCCCTCTGCCAGAGGAATTACAAAAAGAAACTTAGACTATGACTGTTGCTATGACACAGTGCATACTCTGTTTCATTCAAAATCACACTGTTGTGTTTTTCTTACAATGCTCTGTCTCTCTGTTTAAAAACTCTGTTCTATTATAACTGAAAACACACTACTGTGCTTACCAAAAAAAATACACTGCTGTTGTGTATAAAAACTTACATTACAACTCATTTGCCTCTCGGGCCTTTTTATGTGTCACAACACATATCATAACAAAATCTATATATATTAAAACTATACTAAAAAACCAAAATTAAATCTAAAACTATGTCGGGGCCCACATAATAAAACGCGCATAAAACAAAACAATATATATGTTAAAAAAATATATCGTCGCGCGATATCAAACGAATAACAAACAAAACCTTAATAAAACATTAAAGCCAACTATACCTCCGGACTTCAAACACCATCAAACCATATTGCAAACACACATCGCGTTACAAATCTGGCTGACGTCATATGCATTTCTATGTGCGCGATGACATTTAAATCCGCCCTATAAAACATATCGGGTCTGGTTTGGGCTTGGCGTACGGTGGGAAAACTGTGATGTGATATCCATATCAATTCTGCCCTAAACAATTTCGGGTCCGGATTTCATGACCTCCGCCCGACTTAAAAACAACGCGATGCAATCACATTGCACCATGTGGCTGCTGACAATCTTGTCGACTTGGCGTGGGGACCGCTGGTATTCATATTTAAAACTCCCATGCATCAAATTAAACTCCTCCTGTGTATAAAATAACATTGCTTTGTTTCGAAATGGAAAACTCTGTTTTTATAAAACACAGAAACCATAACCTCTGTTCTAAATTTGTGTGTGTTGATTTCGACTTGTGTAGGGACTAGTGCCGAATCAACAATGGAATTGACTGCTCATTAGTTTTAGCAAGTGGCCCTTTGACAGAGCCATCCAAAAAAATCTGGAAAGCAGCTTACAGTACTGAGCAGGTGAAAGTAATTTTCAACACTCTCCCTTACTTTCAGTTGCTGGGTTATCAGTTATACCCATACTTTTTCTCAAAAACTCAAAAGTCTTCTGCCCCAATGGTTTGGTCAAGATGTCTACAAACTGCTCCTAAGTTCTGCAGTGTTCCAAAACAATTTCTCCATTGTTTACCAATTCTCTAATGTAATGAAATTTTGTGTCAAAGTGTTTCGTTCTCTTGTGAAACACAAAATTCTTAGATAATGCAATACCTGAGCTATTATCACAACAAAATCACTGTTCCTTTTGTCTGCTCTTGGCACAAACTTCTTAGCATCCTCCTCATCCAAATTTCTTGACACGTTGTTGCTGTAGCTGCCACATATTCTGCCTTTGCTGTAGACAACGTTGCAATAGGCTGTTTTTTAGAAGCCCATGAAATGGCTCATGAACCCATGTGAAAAACATAACCGGAAGTTCTCTTCTGATCATCTACACTTCCATCCCAATCACTATCAGTGTATCCAAATAAATCTGAACATTCTAAAATAGTATATAAAATGCCAAACCTTTTGGTTCCTTTAACATACCTCAAAATTCTCTTCGCTACCTGCCAATGTGCATCCTTTGACCTCTCCATGAATCTGGAAATCAAACTAACAACATGCATTCTATTAGGCCTAGTTGTAGTCAAATACATGAGGCTACCAACTATGCTCTTGTACAAACTAGGATCAAAATCCTTGCTGATGTCCTCTCTGCTGAGTTTTAATCCCATCACTGTGGGAGTGATTGCTGCTTTGCTCTCTTCCATATTAAATATTTCAAACACTTCATTAACATATTTTTCCTGTGAGATAAAAATCTCATTTTCATCTTGTTCTACTTCTATTCCTAATAAGTATTTCAACAAACCCATGTTAGTCATTTCGAATTCTTCTTTCATGACTGTTTTAAAAATTTCAATAAGATAATCATAATTACATGTGAAAATAACATCATCAACATATAAAACCACAATTAAAATTTTACCATCATTTTATTTGATGTAGAGGGTGGGTTCTCCCTCACACTTTTCAAATCCATTTTCCAGTAGATAGGAATCTATTCTACTGTACCACGCTCTTGGTGCTTGATTTAGCCCATAAAGAGTTTTCTTCAGCTTGCACACTTTGTGCTCTTGGCCTTTCTTTTCATAGCTGAGAGGTTGTTCAATGTAAACCTCTTCCGTTAACACTCCATTTAGGAATGCTGACTTCACGTCCATTTGGTAAACTTTCCACTTGTTTTGTGCTGCTATGGACAACACTGCTCTCACGGTTTCCATTCTAGCAACCGGTGCCAAAGTTTTCTCATAGTCTATCCCATGCTTTTTCTTATATCTTTTGACAACAAGTCTTGCCTTGTGTCTCTCTATTTTGCCTTCAACATTACTCTTGGTCTTGTAGACCCATTTAACTCCAATGACATCTTTACCTTTTGGGATTTCAACCAAATCCCATGTCTTGTTTCTTTCTATGGCATTAATCTCCTCATCCATAGCCTCTATCCATTTCCTATCCTTAATAGCTTCTTCGAAATGAATAGGGTCATCAACATGAAAATATAAAGCAAACAAATAATTCATACCTTCATTTGCTACCTCTTGTTCATAAATGTCATTCAAATTTCTGAACTTCTTACCTCTTTCATTAGGTGTACAAGTGCTTGAAGAAGCACTCGAATTTCCTCCTTGTGGTGTGCTTGGAGAAGCACTTTCATTTCTCCTCAAGGGTGTCTCTTGCCGCCCTTGTGTTGGTGCTGCTATATGGGGATGTGTTTCAGCCAACTCATCATCATTTTTATCATGAGATAAACAGTGTTTAACATTCACTGTTTTCTCTATGCTTTCATCCCAAGCTTCCTCCTCTATGAACTGAACATCTCTGCTCACAATAAACTTCTTGGTGGATGGGTTGTACAACCTGTAAGCTTTTGATTCCTCACTATATCCAATGAAAATACATTTCTCCCCCTTGCTGTCCAACTTCTTCCTTAGCTGATCCGGAATGTGTGTGACACCTTGTTTTGTGCCACTCCATGCCTCTTCTGAAAGTTTGTTCATAACTGCTTTTGTAGGGCATCTATTCAAGATGTACGCTGCACAATTTACAGCTTCAGCCTAATAATCATTAGGAAAATGCTTTGCCTTTAACATACTTCTTACCATGTCCATTATTGTTCTATTCTTCCTTTCGGCTACTCCATTTTGCTGCGGAGTATATCTATTTGTAAATTTCTTATGAATCCCATTTTCTCTATTAAAACATAGAAAATATTTAGAGATATACTCACCTCCTCTATCAGTCCTTAGGAATTTGATATGCAACCCACTTTGGTTTTCCACAAGTGCTTTGAAATTGAAAAATATTTCAAACACTTCACTTTTTTTTTTCAAAAAGTAAACCCAAGTTTTTCTAGTAAAATCATCTATGAATGTTAGCATGTAATGGCTGCTAGCAAGTGATGGAGTTTGCATTAGTCCACACAAATCTGAGTGGACAATCTCTAAGGGTGCCTTTGCCCCTATGCTTTTCCCGGAAGGAAAACTTTCTCTGTGTTGTTTTCCCAAGATACAACCTTCACAAAGGCTATCCAGTTTCTCAATCAATGGAAAACCTCTTACCATTCCTTTTCTATTCAACAAGTTAAGACCTCCAAAGTTGAGATGTCCAAATCTAAAGTGCCACAACCAATTTTCATCTTTTGGTTCGCTTTGGAAAGTCTCTTGTGTCACTACTGCTATCTCTTCTTCATTTTTCAAATCTGCTCTCATTCTGAGAGGGAACATCCTGTTCCTTTTCATCTTCACTTCAACAATACATTGTTTGCTGGGTGGTTTATCCATGATGGTGCAAACATCATCCTCAAAGAAAACATTGTACCCCTTTTGAACAAGCTGTCCAATACTTAAGAAGTTACACTTCATTCCTGAAACATAATAGACATCTGCTATGGATTTCTTTTCACCTTTCCTTGTTAAAACATTTACATCTCATTTTCCCATAACAGAAACTTTACTATCAGTCCCTAGTGTGACTTGTGACTTCACACTTTTATCTAACATAGAAAACATTGCTCTGTTTCCTTTCACAAGGTTACTACAACCTGAGTCTAGAAACCATAAGTCTTTGCTCTTTTCTTCAACCATATTACAAGCTAAAAATAATTTGTCTTGCCTGATATTTTCTCTAGTAAAATTTGCATTTGTTCTATTTCCCATATCATGCTGCTTCTTTCTACATTCATTAGAATAATGTCCATATTTTTTACAATAGTGACATTGGACATTGGATTTATCATACCTTTGTCCTTGAGCATTCTGCTGGCCACTTTGTTGGCTGCTGCCTTGGCCTTGATGCTGATTTGGATTGCTGCCCCTTCCTTGAGTATTTGCTGGACTGTTTCTTCCACCTCTGTTTTGGCTTCTACCTCTTCCTCTTTTGTTTCCTCTGCCTTGCCCTCTTCCTCTTCCGAAAGACATCTAGGTCTTAAAGGCATGCTCTAGAGATGAGTTTTCACTTCTACCCAATCTCTGCTCATGGGTCATCAGCGATGCATGTAGCTCATCCACTGAAAAATTTGTGAGATCCTTAGTCTCCTCTATGGTGGTGACAATCACATCAAATCTTGAAGGTAGACTCCTCAAGAGTTTTTCCACAATCCTCTTTTCTTCAAGAGTCTCTCCATGAGACCTTATCTGTGTGACCATTCCAATCACATGAGTGAAGAATGAGTCAATGTTACCTAACTTCTTCATACAGAGAGTCTCAAAGTCTCTCCTTAGCAACTGAAGTTTTGTTGTCTTCACTTTCTCCATGCCTTGATAGGCTGTCTTGAGAGTTGTCCATGATTCTTTGGATCTCTTGGCTGCTGCTATCCTAGGAAACACACTCTCATGCATTGCTTGATACAAAAAGTAGAGGGCTCTTGAATCCTTCTTCTTATGGCTTTTCTGCAGTTCCTTATCTGCTTGTGTTAAATCATCAAGCTCATTTTCATCTGCTGGCTCATAAAAGCCATTCTCAACAAGTTCCCATAAATCTTGGGAAGCAAATAAAGTTCTCATAGTTATTGACCTGTAGTCATAATTTTTCCCATTAAATTGCGAGAGCTGGGTATTTCCAATACCCATGCTAGTGCTGGCTCTAGCCGTTCTTGAACTCTTAACTATGCTTCAAAAACACTTGACTGTGTATTTAAATAATTGACTGCCTTCAACAGTAACACAAAAAATCTGTATAGAGAAATACCTTTCGATTCTTCTTCACTGAGTCTTCACTCTGTTGGAGAAGCTGCTACAACAAAGAACTCCTTCCTTCAACTTCTTTGACCTTCAAAGAGCCTGGACTAGCTCTGATACCATGTTGGAATTTTGAAAATTACTTTAACCTGCTCAGTACTGTAAGCCGCTTTCCAAATTGTTTGGATGGATCTGTCAAAGGGCCGCTTGCTAAAACTAATGAGCAGTCAATTCCATTGTTGATTCGGCGCCAATCCCTGCACAAGTCGAAATCAACACACACAAATTTAGAACAGAGGTTACGATCTCTGTGTTTTAGAAAAACAGAGTTTTCCATTTCGAAATAGAGCAATGCTATTTTATACACATGAGGAGTTTAATTTGATGTGCAGGAGTTTTAAATATGAAGACCGACGGTCCCCACGCCAAGTCGACATGCTTGTCAGCAGCCACGTGGTGCAATGTGATTGCATCGTGTTGTTTTTAAGTCAGGCGGAGGTCATGAAATCCGGACCTGAAATTGTTTAGGGCGGAATTGATATGGATATCGCGTCACAGTTTTCCCACCGTACACCAAGCCCAAACCGAACCCGATATGTTTTATAGGGCGGATTTAAATGTCATCGCACACACAGAAATGCATATGACGTCAGCCAGATTTGTAACACGATGTGTGTTTGCAATATGGTTTGATGGTGTTTGAAGTCTAGGGGTATAGTTGGCTTTAATGTTTTATTAAGGTTTTCTTTGTTATTCGTTTGATATCGCACGACGGTATATTGTTTTAACATATATATTGTTTTGTTTTATGCGCGTTTTATTATGTGGGCCCCGACATAGTTTTAGATTTAAGTTTGGTTTTTTAATATAGTTTTAATATATATATCTTTTGTTATGATATGTGTTGTGACACATAAAAAGGCCTGAGAGGCAAATGAGTTCTAATGTAAGTTTTTATACACAACAACAGTGTATTTTTTTTTGGTAAGCACACCAGTGCGTTTCAGTTATAATAGAACAGAGTTTTTAAACAGAAAGACAGAGCATTGTAGGAAAAACACAGTAGTGTGATTTTGAGTGAAACAGAGTATGCACTGTGTCATAGCAGTGGTCATAGTCTAAGTTTTTTTTGTAATTCTTCTGGCAAAGAGAGAATTGTAATAGTTTTTTTTTGAGTTAATGAATAGAATAAAATTTTTTCAAAGTGTTGAACTCTGTTTCTAGTGAAGAAATTTTTTCCTGTATTACTTTCTCCATTGTTTGTTCTGGAATGCCAGAGAAATTTAGAGAGGACGCCTTCTCCACACAATGTGCGGCACCCCGGCGTACGTGGCGCCGCAGGTCATAACGATGAAGGGCTAGGACGGTGCAAAGGCCGAGATCTGGTCGTGTGGGATCATACTTTTCGTGCTCAAGGCAGGTTAAATGTCGTTCCAGGACGCGAATCTTATGGCACTGTATCAGAAAATCTACAAGGGCGACTTCAAGTGACCGCCCTGGTTCTCCTCCGACCTCCAGCGGCTCGTCTTCCAATTGCTGGACCATAATCCCCGAATGAGGATCATAATTCCGCAGCCCATGGAGGTCCCCTAGTTCCGTCTCGGCTTCAAATCCCCATAGGCCGACAATGTCGAATCCGAGTTCTTCGTTCCGAAGCCGGCCCGCTTCAATGCCTTCGACATAATCTCGCTGCCGTCGACGTTCAATCTGTCGGGGCTGTTTGAGGACAAGAACGTCAAGCAGGAGTTGTGGTTCACATCAACTCAACCGGTGTGGAGCATAATATCGAAGGTGGATGAGATCGCCAAAGTGTTGAGATTCAGCGTCAAGAAGAGCGAGGATTGCAAGATCAAGCTGCAGGGTTCCGAGGTGGGGCTGAAGGGTCATTTGTCCATCGATGTCCATATTTTTGAAATCACTCCCTTGCTCTTCATGGTGCAGCTTCAGAAGACCGGGGGAGATACGGTGGAGTACAACAAGTTGTGCAACCAAGAGCTGAGACCGGCTCTCAAAGAGATTGTCTGGATATGGGATGGAAATAGTCAATAGATCATAGCGTATATCGTTTGAGTTATGGATTTATTACAGAGGGATGGTGTCTTGGACATTTCCTTGACGTTTAACTCGGAATTTTCTGAATGACATGGTTCAAAACACATTGTTTATTAACTTTAACTCGGAGGGATCCCCGAATGGTGCAGGTCCTTTGCACAGAGAAAGTTGAACCCTAAATTGTTTGAATTTTTGGATCTTTCCATCAGAGAGATTCCCCAGATGGGGTAGGTTCTTGGACATACATTAAAGTTGATCCTCACATTGTTTGAATTGTCGAATCTTTGCATCAGAATGTTCTCTTGAAAAGTAGATTTTGTTAAAAGGCTATTCCTTGAACTACATTGCCATTTCAGATTATGTTAAAAGGCGATTTCTGAAGCGGATTCATATCTTTGATTTTTTTTGTTTGCATGGTAATTCAGTAATTTAAATCATTTTAATATATGTGGTAAAATATATACAGCTACAAGTACTATTATATATAGAATTAAGATTAAATTTTATCTTATTTTCAAATTTATTTAAAAAAAAAAAAGTTTCTTATAAGATTAACGAAGTTCGTTTATTATAAGATTAACTAATTCTATTTGACTTGTTTTACAATACTTTGCCATGACATAATACATATATTCGTCAGATATTAAATATTACCTTGTTTGCAATGCTTTGCCATAACATAATACCTATAAATTGGATATTAAATAATATTTCTAAATTCATTCATTACGTATTTATATATATGTCCCAAATTCCTAATTTTGAATTTCACTCATATATAATTTTAACAAACATGTTTCTCCTACTTTCTTACTTTTATAAGATATCTCTTATTTTTATTCAATACCTTTTTTTATAGTCTCCAATATCAATAGACCTTAGTCCCTCATTCTCCCATCTTGAAATTAAAGTTTTTGGATGAATAGAGCTCGATCACGTGAAATTTAGTTCACCCCATAATTTATGGCAAGATTCCCCTGCAACTTTTTCTCGAGAAATGGAATCCGTTTGCAACAAAATTAACTTACGTTTTTTTAGTTTGGTTTATAATCCTTTAGCTTGACATTAATGGAAGGCGACAAACACTTTTTCTGAATCAAGAAGAAAAAGTAAAAAGTAAAACATGTTAGTGTAAAAAATAAAATTATACAACATTTTATATGATATTTTATGTGAATGATTATTATTATTTTGATTAAATTTAATCATTTTTTACAATTGGGAAGTATATTAATTTTGTTGTAATCTTCTTTTATTATGTATATAGATATGTTTATTTTGAAATAAATTTTATGGAAATTTAATTTAATTATCAATAGTCTAGATCTATTTTAATCTAATATCTATTAAGTGCCTAATGTTTAGAAAATAAAATCTCTTTGTATCCACAACAATCAAATATTTGGAAGAGAAAATCTCTTTTGAATCTCTCTCAATACTTAATAGATTGACAATTATGATGGGTCCAGGCTACTTAAAAATAAACAAAAATGATTTTTTTCTCTCATTAAACAATATAATATACTAAATACTCTATCTCTTACTCTTTCTAGTCTTCCTTGTATATAATTACAATATTCATGCTTGATTTTTAGATATTAACTATAAATGTGTTGACTTATAATGTTGTCTATGCATATTTTTTATTAATGGTCTCTTAAATGTGAGTACGCATTTGGTAAACAAAACGTGGTGATCAAATTCGGCCGTATTGATTGAAAAAATCTTTCGACTCGGCTTAATTTTCCGCTAAGTTCCACCCAATAAAACTGAAAAAAAAAAATAATGTTTACACAACATCTCTCATATATAAAAATATTTTTTTTTTTTTTTCTCTTCTATGAATACGACATTTGGAAAACAAAACATAGTGACCACATTCAGCCATATTGGTTAAAAATTCGATTGACCCAACCAAATTTTCTGTCCAATTCGATTGGATTCGTGTGGTAGGGTCAGAGAGGAGCAGCGCTGAGAAGACGGGGAACAACAAAGCAGAGCTGGGAAGGCACTGTAACTGTGGAATTATTTTGCCCAGTATTTGTCGTCGCAGCGGTGTTTCAGAAATTAATTGAAAATATCTTCAACTATGATGGGTCTAACTCCCTGAATTATCACACTACCTACCACTAGGAATTTGATCGAACAAGGTTTGTTTGGAGAAATGGATGTGACTTTTTATTTTGTAAAAATATAATACAAAATATAAAAATATAATAAACATAATTATATTAATAAATGTGGTTGATATATAATTATAGGTTTATATCAATTAGATGTATAGTTACATTAAATTAGATGCACAACTACATTAGTAAATATGGTTTAAAAAGCACTCACAAATAATATTAATCTTAAAAATAAATATTCATAAACATAAATATGAAAAATAATAATATTACTACTATAATAAAAAATTATTTTTATTATTAAAAAAATTACTACTAATAATAAAAAATAATAACATTACTATAACAAATATTATGAATTTATACCCTACAAACATGAAGTGTGAGATAAATAAATGCAAGCTAATGATATTATAAACCCAAACTAATAATATTTAATCTCAAGGCACTAATTATAGAAAAATGCCAAAGTATTTCAAACCAAAAGGGATAATATTAAACCCAAAGGATTAATTTTATAAACCCAAAAATAAATCGTTGGAGCATAGTTAACCAGGGTTGTCCATGGTTGACCATAATTTGACCATGATTATAAACCCTACCATAAACCTTTGGATTAATATTAAACACCTTATAAATAATAGTATACACTTGGAACCCGCAGGGGCATGGTCTAGTGGCCAGTGGACGTGCTGTTAAGGCATTCATGCTGTTAACCAGGTCACAAGTTTGAGCCTCGTCTGAACTGGGGACTGTTATTGCAGGTTGGGCAGTTCCCTGAGAGGTTATAGTGGTAGCCGAGGGGTTTGACCCCGTGCCTTGCGTGTGAAAGCTGTTTACTGTTGTCGATTCCTCTGACTCACAAAAAAAAATTATTATACAATTGGAATATGAATCCCTAGATTAATAAACCCAACGGATAGATATTAAAAACCAAAGGGATTAAGTCTAAAATGATAAGGTATTATAAACCCAAGTTATGTAAACCCTAACATAAATATTATGAACCCTAAAATAAACATTGTTTACAATGGTCTACCACGATTCATGGTTTGTCACAATGTGAAGTTGGACTATCATTGACCATGTTTGAGCATGATTGACTCACAATGTGAACATAGAGAGAAATGTTTTCACAAAGTGATGTTGCACCATTGTTAACCATCATGCTCCATCATGCACAACCACATTAAAAATATTAATGTGGTTGATATAAGATATGAATATAGAGAGACATTCAATTTCACGATTCTCTTCTTTGAACTTGTTGAACAACTCTATCTGAGTGGTTTCCAAGAAATGTTTTGGATGTTCTTTGTATTGATTTCGTGTTATTATTCTTCGTATCACATCCCTTGCTTTTGGTGAAACACGTGAATTTTTCATCCAATATTGATATATTATTATTTTAACATTTTCTCCAAGTCTATCTTTGTATGGTTGCCTACAAATAGTTTTCCAACAAGTGAGTTTATCATTTACATATATTTGCAACCGAAATTTATGATGTTTGTGCAAAGTTTTTCGTGAGGTTCCTAATGCTCGTGCCATAGATTTTACCAAGCGATTCTCTTTAGTACTTGATGAACCACTGCCATATGTATTACTCTACGTGCATCTGAAACATTTTTCTTTCTTTATCTTCTAATTGAATTTAATGCTCTATTTATATTTTGTATCACATTTTCCTTTATTTTGTTACCTTTGTTGATTTTCGAATACCCAATAAATTTGTAGCTTCTTTTAATTTCCTTGATGTTAAGAGACCTTTCAACAATTGGGCTTGAACTGCTACAATTTCCTTTTTGAAGAACGAATAAATAATGTGATTAACATGGTATTGTATAACATGGTCAACATTTTTATCTCCATATATGTGAGTGTCAATATTTTCTAACATCTCATCATCGATATTGATTTCATCTGTACATATTCGGATTAAATGTACATAATAAGTTTACATATTCAATAAATAACTAAATTAATAAATATGTATATATTCAATAATACACATGTGTTCCACACACACACACACACACATATATACATACCCGGTGATTCAATTTTTTCACTTGAATTTCTTTCAACATTTTCACCATGCTCAATCATTGGTTCAATATCTCTTTCACTTTCTCTTTCAAAATTTTGTATCTCATCATCAATGTTTTGAGGAATATCTCTCTCTATTTGCATTGCAAAATATTTTTCAAATTAGTTCATCAAATAAAAATTAAGTTTCACAATTTACACTAGGAAATTTTTAAATATCAAATTTATAATATTTACATTTACATACCTGCTTCGACTTCCAGTTGAGGTTGATTTCCCTTTCAATATTTGAGCATTCTTCTCTCTTTTTTTTGCGACATTATCTCTCTTGTTCCCTACATTCCTCACGGTCTCTTGTTCAATCATATTTTCTCTTGCAATTCCTTCAATTTCCCACAATAATTGAGTATGAAGCTCAAAACATTTCCTTCAAAAATTTAGACAAAAACTCAATTAAAAAAAGCATTACAAAATATTTAATTAAAAAAAAAATCATTTTAAAATTTTTGCAGAAAAGACATTTTTCAATCCAAAACACTTACTTTAAAAAATCCGAGAAAAAAATGTCTTCTAAAAATGAAATGAAGCTCAAAATATTTCCTTCCAAGTCCTGCAAAAAAAATTCATTTAAAAGTTAAACAAAAACTCGTTATTAAAATTCATTATAAAATATTTACTTCAACCCAAAACACGTACTCTAAAAAAATTTCACTGCAAAAAATACCTCCAAAAAATTTCCATTGAAAATTAAGCCCAACCTCTTAAAAAATGTCACTTTAAAAAATACCTCCAAAAAATGTCCTTTGAAAATTAAGTCCAAAAACCTATTAAAAATTTCTCTAAAAACAAAATACCTCCAAACAACGTCCTTTGAAAATTAAGCCAAAAAAGTCTCTAAAAAATTATCACTTTAAAAAATACCTCCAAAAAATGTCCTTTGAATATTAAGCCAAAAAAGAGTCCTTTGGAAATTAAACTTAAAAAAAATCCAAAAATTGTCTTCTGAAAATTAAGCCCAAAAACCTCTAAAAACAAAATACCTAAAAAAAAATGTCCTTTGAAAATTAAGCCCAAAACCTCTAAAAACAAAATACCTCCAGAAAAATGTCCTTTGAAAATTAAGCCCAATACCTCCAAAAAAATGTCCTTTAAAAATTAAGCCCAAAAAACATCCAAAAAATGTATCACATACCTCTAAAAAATGTCCTTTGAATATTAAGCCAAAAAGAGTCCTTTGAAAATTAAGCCCAAAAATCGTCCTTTAAAAAATCAGCCAAAATGAATAAATGTGTGAAATTATGCAAAAATAATGAATCCGTTGATGCCTATTTATATGGCCGCGAAATGATTTTTTGGAGGGGCTTCATTGAATTTTCCGGTCGACGTAAAGCCAATTAAGAGTTCAGCCAAGCTTTTGTAAAAAATTTGGCTGAACTTTTGTGTCATTAGAATTGACAGGCCATTCGAACAAAAAACAATTTGGCCGAACTTTTTTAAAAGTTCAGCCGAACTGACGCGTCTGCAATTATGCAGCAACTCGGATCTGAACACATTTCTTCAACTTTGGACTGATTAAAATCCATGAAACTTTATGAATTAACAGTCGGAACCAAGACAAGCATTTGCAGAATTCAATCTACTTTCAGGAAATATAACTTTTATGGAATTTCAAAAATATTTACTAATTTTAATTAATTTTGTAATAAAATGGGTGCAAACAATTTTTGAAGGACAATATGATTCAATGAAATCAATATTTTGTATCTTCCAGAATACACCTTAAAAAATTTGAAAACAATATGGTACATTACATTGGTCCGTCGTCTATAATGGGTGGTTTTTAGATTTTTATTTTATAACTTATATGTTGAGAAATTTTGTGCGAGCCGAAACATATTCAAAATATGGAGTTTTTTCATATTGGATCAGTTCAAAAAATTCAATAATTATGATATGTATCAGTTGGTTTCGTAAATAAAACGAAACCGAAATAGACTATGTCTATATTATTGTAACACATTTTGTTTCTCAAAAACATAAAGTTTTCAAAGAATACACCAGCGCCTTTGAACATGACTTTTTATGAGACCTCTTATTGTTAAAGAACACACACCCAAAGAAATGTTAAGTTGACATATCAAATGTATATAAAAAAATTCCAAAAAGTAATTAATAGAAAGCTAATAAAATTTATGACAACTTTTATTTTTATCACAAAATGAAATTCTAAACAAAAAAATTGTTTTGCCTTGCAGAAAGTTGAAGAACAGAAAAAATGATATTTTTTTCTCAAAAAAGGGCAAAAAGTGTAACCGAGCTTCACATTTTCACCCATAATTTTAATTACATAACAATCCAAATATTGAAAATGACAAAGATGTACCCCCGATCAGGGTGCGAATCGGGCTTTGATCCCCACACCGGATCATGATGAAGGAATTTAGAGGAAGACGTTATGGCCGACATGCCATCCTGGGCGGAGTTAAGTGTCAAGGCGAGGAAGGCAGCGATGGCCAAATGTGAAGAGACGGTTTGACCTCTTGAGGGAGGCACCACGAGGTAAGAAAGAGTAAAACGGGAAGGAGGCACAATCGGGAAATCATTCTTTGGGTTTGGTTTACTGTGTGCACAACTTGGCAGGTGACAACAAAGGAGAATTAGGGAGCTAGGAGCGTCTGTCTAGGCCTTCGCAAGCGGCAATGCTCTGCCTTTCAAGGGTATGTAGTATCGACCTCTGCATTACCCTGTATCATGTATTATGTTAGTATATTTTTGTTTAATTCTTCACAATGGATGACTGTGTTGAGGGTAATGGATTTGCCGAATGAATGGGTTTCTGGGGAAGTTTATGGGCTTTCATTCAGGTTGAGATAGTCAATTTTGATATTATTTGGAATTGCGCTCTGCAAAATGGGTGAAAGGGATACAAGTAGAGGGGTAGGGTGCTGGGTTAACCAGGGTATGACCAGGTTTCCGACCCAGACCATGGGATGGCGGCTCCATTCTAACCTACATGAAACTATGAGATTGAACAGAACAATTATAACCTGTTATCGCTCATACAGAGAGCAAGGGAAAAGCAAAGATACCATTGTTACATAGCATTTTGTCACTGTCCCTGCAATCCCCAACTCGCGCATTGGAGGGTCATTTCTATGACCAATACGTAGTGTCATGCTTTGCAAATACCATCCTTGCATCCCCTTTGATGAAAGCAACATTCTTCTTGTTGACATTTCCCTGAGGGAAGTTGTGAAAATCCCTATTTTTGCCTTGGCGTGAGTAGCTCGTTACATCCTAACGCCGACCTGGAAATTTAACATTGAGCCCACACCACTTGGAGCTCTGTGCCAGTTAGACACCCGTGCCAAGCTATTTATGGAATGTTTAAAAAACAAAATAGAGGTGGAAGTTCCATTCCAACCACCTCAGAGATGAGCCATTGGGAGTGGTTGAACTGAAACAACCACAAAATCCTTTCTTTAGTTAGTAGTTTCCACCTCCCTTGGAACATCTCCTAAAGGATAGGAATCCCTCCCACCTTTGTAGGGATCCCAACCTACTCTTTTCCCTCTATATAATAAATTATCTCCTTTAGTAGAAGCTAGCTGAACACATTATAGAAAATTGGTTGAATAGTTAAACTAGAGAATTATACTATAGCTAAGCTGCTAGAGGAGACAGATTGTGTTGAGAGAGCTCGAGTTGATGACTTCTAAGAGAGCTTGAGTCCAAATTTCATGACCAAAAATTGAGATGCATTTCGTGTGAACCCCACTGGAGGAGATCATGATGTCAAAGCATCAGTTGTACTCTTCCTTCTACTCATTAATATACATGACTAATGTTTGGTTCCACTATTATGTTATGATGTTTATTTGATACGATATGTTTAGCCCTCTTTGAATGGCTAATAGGTGTGAGAGAAACTATGATGTTATATGTTTTTCTTGTTCTTTGTATTATGTACAGGTATATGGGCGTGACCGAACGGATCGTGACTTGTCAAACCAGGAGCGAGGGACCACTATTCTTTATACGACATCGAAAACATTGGATTCAAGGTAGGTAAATCTACCATGTCTTTTGTTCGTTCATTAAATAGGAAGCAAAACTTTAGCGTGTCTTTTTGTTACTAGACCCACCCTAGGGCTAGAGGGATCATCTCTGTTCGCAGAGAGGATTTACCTTCATAAAAAATTGGTGACTCCACTTGGGAACAGTGCGAGTTTGTCCTGTCATCCTGTTGGGTCGGTTTCCATTCTTGGTTTAGTTATCTATCTTTTTTCTGGTTTGTTTGCTGAGTTTCCATTCTCTGTTCAGCTCCAGAGAGTCAAGGTTGACTTCTGCTCATTAGGTTAGGGTTTTTTCTCTTTTTCCATAGGTTTCCAGCTTGGTGCATTGTTTTTCTGGAAAGTCACGTTGATTGGCGCATGTTTCTCTTTTAACACTTGCACCAACCTCTCTATGGCATGGATTACAACCTTATAGTCGCACCAATCCCTGTAGTTTTTGGTTTGACATCCCTAATGCATTTTTTTAGTCATTTTTTCTTGCCTCTAGGTAATTTTTGGATGTGTTTAAGCCTTTGGAGACTGTGTATACTGCTGTAGACTTGTTTCCCTCAGTCGTTTGTCCGTTTTCTTATTGGTGTTAGTTAAGACCTTAGGGTTTCTAAGTGTTCTTGCACACCGAGCCTTCTGTTTGAGAACAAGTCTCTTTGATTGTTGCCAGTCTCATTTTTGGTTTTTAGACTGAGTTTTCTTGATCCTTTTGTTTAGTTGATTGAATGGTCTTTTCATTTTTCGATTAGTCTTTATTCTTTGATGCTTTGAGCATCGATTGCTTTGCTTGTTTGGGTCATTTTTAAAACCCTCTTTCTCGTTTGAAAGTTTTCTCCATTAACTTGCATGTTTTTGTATTTGTTTCGTTTTGGTTGAGTTATTCAATTTCAAAACCTTACATTTGCAAAACTCAAACTAGTGTTTATTTTGTTTTCCATTGAATTAGTACAATGTGTGCTTCATTTCATTGAAAAAATCAAAAAAATATCTTTGCATTCTTTTGTTGCATTGAAAATGAATCGTTCCTTTACATAAACTAGCATTTCTCAATCTAGGAAGGAATTTCGTTTTCACTTGATTGCATTAAAGGCATTAGAAGTTTCTTCGTATATTTTTCTTGCCTTCTTGCTTGAAAATTTTCTATCCTTCATCTAGCTAGCATTCATCGAATTGAAATGAAATTCATTTTCATATAGCCTACATTTAGGAAGATGAGCTCCACATTAGATAAGGCCTAAAATTGAAACATAATTCAAGATTAACTTTAAAATTTACTGAATGAACCTAAGGAAACATTGGAACCTAACAAAATATTTCTAGTGGTCTAGGCTAAAGATGTGTTCCAGCATCTTAAAACCTAGTAGTTGTCGCTCACCTTTCGACTTCAGACAGCGCCAGTACAGACTTGTGCTCTCCGTACCATCGCGTATATAAAGGGAGACCCCTCTAGGTTGCAATCCTTTATCCATAGGAAGCCGAGTCTACCACCTTGTAACCGTGATATACCAAAAAAAACATTCGGGAAGACTACCTGCACATACGTGAAGTCCTTGGTCATTTCTCTTTCATTTGATCACCACAGTGTATATGAAAGTTCACGGAAACCTGGTATACCCTATTGCTTAGAATACCTGAGTAGTTGTTTCGATATTTTCATGACTCTTTAAATAAGTAAAATATTATCAAGCACTTGTCCTTTCACGCTCGTTTCAAATTGAAAGTGACTAGAGTCATCTTTTGTTTGTTTCTTTACTCTTAAAACATGAAACACTAGATTTTGGTTTCAGTGTTATAAAATTAATCACCTACGATTACAAAACCATTAAAAGTTTTTTACTTGGTCTGATTGATTTCCTTGGTTCTTGATTTTGGCATTTTCGATTGGTTATCTCTTTTCCTTCCTACAGTCAAAGTGGCGGAACCTCCAGTTCCATAGTCTTCACTGCCTCCTAGTGGTGGTTCGTTTCTAGACGTTTCTTTAGAAACCCCTCAATCCACTAGGTTTGCTGAGTTTTCACAACCTATTGTACCGTCTATCCAGCCCCTTGCTACTCGATCTCCGCTTGACAAGCCAGTTGAGTTCAATTCGCCTCCTTTAAGTGTTTGGTCTGGTTTTGGGGATGAAGGAGAATTTCCTCCTCTCACGTCTGGATCACCTTTTGTTGTTGCTGTGGTACCTCCTAGTCCCCGTAGTCTTTTTGAAGATGTTTCGGAAGACTCAGATATGGATTGTTCCAGTGATATTGGCAGTAAGGGAATGCCTGTATCTACAGGAGAATATCAACTCCTTCCTAAAGATATTTCTCATGCCTCTATCCAATCTTCTTCACCTTCGGTGACACTTCTGGCTGGCTATAGGTCTCTGAGTCAGATTATGTCTGGTGTTGTGTCCATTGCACAATCCAGCACAGTAACTCCTCCTCGGAGTTCGGTCCAATATTTTTCAGTACCGTTGCCTTCGACGTCAGATCCGTCATTTAGTGTTACATCTATTCTAGTCCAACCTACAGTTTGTGTGGATTCTAGTTCAGTTTCCACTACCCCTGTGATTCCTAGTGGTCTCACTTTTGAAGATTATCTGTTGGCTATTCAGAAGAAAATTTTTTAGGGTTCTCAACATCCCCCACCTCCTAGAAATCCTCGTTTTCATCACTATGATGTTGTTGGTACTCCCATATTTGAATATCTGCATCATTATTATGACCATGGAAATCCATTTTATATGCCTCCTATAGATCCTTATCAAGCCGTTTATGATCCTTATCTGGCCGGTTATGATCCTTATCAGTCTGTTACTCATTTGGGACCTACTTTGCCTTTTGTTGACAGGAAAATTTGTCCGGCCAATAGTAGGGGATCTCTCCGGAAGAAAGTCCCAATTAGACTATGAATCGTTCGTGATAGTGATCATGTCTGGGGGTGTGGGTCTAGCTACCACTAAATACTCCTTCCTCTGGACGCAAATGAGCCCTACAATGTTAAAGGTGTACAATTATCGAATGATACAAGAAAAATATCGATGATTTTCAATGAGCATAAACACTACAAATAGCAAGATAAAAAAGAAAACACGCAACTGAAGGAGATGCTGTTAGCAGCATATCATTAAGGTTTTGTTTGTAATATTGTTCAAACCATAGGAGAAACAGTTCTACCTGGTAAGAACAACTTATGTGTACTAGGCATTTTTGTGAATGAGATAGATGTCAATAATAAAGTTACTAGAATCTTCTATGTAAATAACATACCATCATACACACATATATTAAGCTGAAATGCATAAAGAGTATAATCACGAAACACAGGTCAATTAGTCATAAGATATCAGACATATATGAAGAAATAATCAGAGTATTGACACATTGATTTCCATCGGATCCAATAGTGGATTTCAGACAAATTCTTGTATTCATTCACAATAGGTCGTTTAATGCTTTAAAAATATTTTCTCTCATTTTTACAGTCCAAAAAAAATCCTTTTACATGTCCTCGAATGGGGTATATATAAGACAAGATTGACCCTTGGGGGCCTTGACTCTTCACCTTCCTATCTGTTGGGCTGCCTTGTGACCTGAATGGAAGATGCGACCTGCGACCTGGATGGATAGTGCGACCTGTGACCTGGTGCTGGAAGGTGCGACCTGTGACCCCTTCTGTAGGCTGTGCCTTGAAATCTGATCATGGGAATGTGTGTGTGATTGCTAGGTCGGTAAAATCAACTTGTTTCTCTTTGAGGAAATTCTACCTTGCACGATAATCTGTAGCGATTGGGGAGATTAGATGAGTATCTTCCCTTCCTTCTTCGTTCAGCTTCTGCTCTTGATTCCTCCTATTCCTTCCTTTTGCATTCAGCTTCTTCTTTTGTTTCTTGCTCTTCCTTCCTTCTGTGTTTGGCCGCCACCTGATCCAATTATTTCTTGAGCTACCGTTCAACTTCTGCTTTTGCTTCCTGCTCTTCCTTCCTTTTCTGGGCATCCCCCGCTTGTTTCTTTCTTTGTTCTACCTTCAGGTTTTTATTACGCTTATATTCATCTTCTTTCGATTTATTTTTAGCTTCTAGCTGAGCTTCTTCTTCTTTTTCTTTCTGTTGGGCAGCAGAGTTGTGGCTTGTGCTAGTTCGAGGCTTCTTGGCCTGGGAAGAGAAGGCGCCTCCCAACTCGCGGATTCTTTCCTCCAGAGTATGATCATCTTGATCCTCCTGATCGAACCATGCTCTCAGGGCAAGTTCCCTATCCATGTTATACCAGTTTCTTTTCACAGCCTCATATGGGCATTCAGTATGCCGGTAGCTCCATTTGAACTTGGCCTGTTTGCAGTGGTCAGGGACTATCCTTTGAGGATTGTATGTCCGGTGATCCAAAGGCCCCAGGTAGAAACCTTTGATTTTTTCAGCTTCTGCCTCTACCTCCCTGAAATTCTTGATTGTGTAAGCACCAATGGTGAGTGGAAATGTAGGCCACAACATTTTCTTACCTTTAGTAAGGACCTTGGAGAAGTCGGAAGTCATCTGATAACATACTTCTTGAAGAAGCATATTGTCCGTAATGAATCGGGGCAGAGCATGGGGAGTCTTGAATGAACTGAAGACTTAAATAAAGGTGTATTCTGCAAATGGAAACCAATGTGATACCTTGACTAACGTTTCCATGGCTCGCCAGGACATACATGGGGTATCCTGACCAAACAATTTCTCGTAGAGTGCAGGGATGAAATTTTGTGAGATTGACTCTATATCCTGCTTGTATTTAGAGTCCCAAAATACCTGAAATTCTTTGTGAACTCGGCGTGCCTGCTCCTGATCCCAGTTGTGAGCCCATCCCTCAAAGTAGCACCTGGAACAAACTACATCCAATAAATAGGAGTCCATGCAAAATTCAGATGGGTATCCCTCCTCTGGTGCCAGTACTGCAGATATGTTTGTTTTGAGAGCTTCCATTAGTAAGCTGGCCCAATTGAAACAGGTGCCATATACAGTGACAAAGTTCATCAGGGATACCCAAGAACCACTAAATGTGGTAGCATCGAGACGACCATATATCCTACAGAGCATAGCTTCCACCAGCTTGTATACCTTTTTGAGGCCGACCACTGGATACTCATGATCCTTCTTGATCTTGAACTTCTCGGGTTCTTCCCACCATCCTCTCAGGGTGTCTTCTACGGGGACCGCATGGGTGGTGGCCCATTCCTTTGTGAAATTTTGTTCCCGTTCTGGAAGCGCGTAATAAAACTCTGCATCTAAGCCTTTTAGATTTGCAAAATCCTTTCCCTCGTAGTCTCTAATTACCCACTTCCTGGGGTCGATCTTTTGTATGATCCATTGAATAACTTCCGTACATGGGAATAACGCTAGGTGGACACCCGCGTAGTGAAGCTTCGACCTCTTAACTTGTACATGTACTTGTTGGTCGGGGAGGTCCTTTGGAAATTCTGGTTGTGTGAATTCTTGGTATAATTGATACCAACTCATGCTTTCTCCTTTGCTAAATGTACATGCGGTGTCCCCATAGATCGGGGGAGGAGACATTGGTATTTCACTTTATGTGACCTCTATCTCTGGGATCTTGTTTTTCTTGCGAACTATCGGAGGTCCCATGTCACTTGAGGCTGAAGAGATGGAGACACACTCTAACTCTGATTCGAGGTTCCTGGCATGTTCATAAAACAGTCCCAAGATAAGACAGATTCCATAATAATAAATGCCTAGGTACTGCTTTTAACTCTGACCAATTGAGATCCAAGAAAGGGTGGATCTGCGACTTAGCGACCTATTTCTTGGGACGCTGGGTCTCAGAGGTTTAAAATTTTGAAGGGAGTGATCTTGCGACTTAGCGACTTACGTCCGGGTCACTAGATTGCTCAGTCGTAGAGATTTAAAATTTACGAGGGGTGCGACCTTGTGACTTAGCGACTTGCGACTAGGTCGCTGGGTCATTGAGTCACAAGGTCGCAAACTTCCAATTTTGAGCGAGATGTGACTCAGCGACTCAACGATCTGGGGTCACTAAATCGCAGGGGTCGCAAGGTCACGAGGTCGGAGGTCATGCTAGGGGTGGGCGGAATATTTTGATGGCGGCATGGCATTTTGTTTCACTTTTTAACATAAAAAAGTACAAGGATTAAGTGACGAAAACCCATAAATGAGGATGAAGTGGTCATTAGGGGAATAGAAAAACACAGGGGAGGCTGTTTGGCTCCATTTACAAGTCTAAGTTAGGAATGGCAGGGTTTGGATCATTGGGAAAGATTCAGGTTCAAAAGGATCTCAAATGGGAGATGCTAGGTGGATTTAAAGGACTAAGGTCAGTGGAAAGGGGAAAAAAATAGAAAAAATGGAAACATCAGGAGGATTAGGAAACTCACTCGAGAAAATCACGCTCTAGTTGGCTTGTCAGAAGGGTTTTTTTGCTCCCCATCACGTGGGTGAAATGTGACCTAGCGACCCTTCTATTTATAAAAGGGTCGCGCGTGTGAGCAATAAATGAGGTCGTTGGATTGCAAATATCCTGCACTTATGAGATGTGCGACCTCACAACCTTGCGACCTGGGGGGTCACAGGGTTGCAAGGTCGCTAGGTCGTGATTTTTAAATTTGAGTGTGATTTGCGACTTGGCGACCTGATAGGTCGTAGGGTCGCTAGGTCGCAAATTGGGAAAAATAACTACTCTCCGACTCAGCGACTTAAGGCTTTTTCTAAAACAAACTTGAAATTTAGATTTTGAATTAGCTTTTCGATGCTCAGGGGGGCTCAAAAAATTTTAGATGGTGAATTTTTGGAGGGTGTTGTAGCGGCTACAACAAATGGTGATTCACTAGTAGGGTCCATAATCTTTTCCAGTGTTTCATCTAGAGGGGGGGGGGGGGGGGGGGAGGGCAAAAAAAAATTGTTCCTTTCACCCCGCGGGTCCCACTTCTTCCATATTCGAGCCTTGCGCATTTTCTCCCCCTATCTTCCTGCCCTTGGGTGTCGTTTTACCATGTTTTCATTCTTGGAGACCGGATGAAAAAGTTTGGAGTAACCCTAGGGGTTTACGGATCCAGTATAGTTTATTTGGCCCTCATTTTTTTTCTCCACTACCAGCGAACCAGATGGTCCCGGTGGAGTTACTGCCTAGGAATCATGAGCATTGCTCCGCTACCAGCGAGCCTAGTCAGTACCCCGGCAGAGTCGTCGTATTGCCTCTCTGTGAAGGAAGCCTTTCTCAATACTTTACCCTTTATTCATGTGCTTAATGCACTTATTGAAATGTTCTCAAGGCACTTATTTTTGTGCTCACAACACTTTTTTTTTTTTTTTTGGCAATTATTGCCTGGGCAGACGAGGGGTCCCGACTTATTTTACTTACAAGAGAGGTTGATCCTAGTCTATATGAGGACTTATGGTTTTCCTAATTTTCCGTTCTTCACCTAAGGCTAACCCCTCCCTTTTCCTTCCATTAACCTATTCAACCGAACATTTCCTACATCATTCCCTTGGGCCAGCATACTAGGTAAGTTGTCGCGTCTTGGTCCGAAGGCCTTAGTCATGTTCTCACCATTGAGTGCCCATCACAAGTATGCTTGCCCCCTTTTACAGTCTGGGAAGAGATAATACACCAGCATAGATCCTGACTTAGTATGTCGTTCGAGTATCTTTTATATCCCCTTTCAAAAAATGGATGCCAAGGGAAGGAAAAGGTTAAAGGGAGCTAATGTGGAACAAGCGATTTATTGAAAACAAGAAAGGTAAAGAAAGACAAAAGAAAAAACAATACAAACTATGGTACAAGATGTAGTGATGGCCCCGAGGGGTTGTCAAGTGAAATAGTGCTTAAGGTCGTGTCCATTCACAGGGAGGACCTCAATACTCCCTTCGAGAGTTTGTAACCTGTGAGTGTGGGGAACGATCTTCTCTCTGACCTGGAAAGGGCCTATCCATAATGTCTAGAACATGGATTCTTTCCCTTTATCTTCATGAGCTTTATCCCATTTTAGGGCAAGGTCACCTACTTCAAAAATCTTGTTCCCGGCTGACCTTTTGTCAAACCATCGTTTTATCCATCCTTGGTGGATGGAAAAATTTTCCCAAGTTTTTTGCCTTTCCTCCTCAAGTTTCAGTAGTGTGTCTATTCGGGCTTGTAGAGCAGGGAAAGGAGTGCCATGAGTCTCCTGAGATAATCGGAGTGCCGAGAGAGACAAGTTAGGAGGAAGGATAGCTTCTTTTCCGTACACGAGGAAAAAGGGGGAGGTGCGTAGGGAAGGTTTGGGTGTGATTCGATCTGCCCAGAGGGCATTGTAGAGTGCCCTATGCCAATTTCGTTGTTCGGACAGCAGGGTATTTTTGATGATATGGATTAGGTTCTTGTTGGTTGACTTGGCTAACTCGTTTCCTTGAGGGAAATAGTTGGCAGAATGTTTAAGTACAATACCATTTTCTAAAGCAAAATCATATAATTTCAATGATGAGAAATATTTTTCATTTTCAAAAACAAGGGAGGTTGGAATGCCAAACCTGATCATGATGCATTGGGTGATGAAGGCTATCACCTCTTCATCATTGACTTGATGTAACGATACCACTTCAACCCACCTTGTGAAGTAGTCTGTGGCGGTAAGGCTGTACTTGTGTTGCTTTTGAGAGTGTGGAAGGATCTCCCCAATCACATCCAGCCCCCGTTGTTGAAACGTCTCTTCCACTGCGACATACTGTAATGGGGCCGAAGGGCGAATATCTCTATTTGTGAACTTTTGGCATTGTTGGCATTTCCAAACATATGAGTATGCATCTTTAAACAAAGTAGGCCAGTAGAAACTAGCACACATGATCTTGTGAGCAGTGGTGTCTCCTGCATAGTGCCCCCCGGTGGGGCCATTGTGAAGTTTTGTTAATATTTTTTGTGCCTCATAGCATTCCAAACAGCATAACAAGACACTATTGTGATGTTTGTGGAACAACTTACCCTGCACTAGCTGGTAGGATACAACTTTCAGTCTCAATGCACGCTTCTACTTGGTATTTAAAGTGGGGCCCATGGTGTTGTGTTTCAAATATTGTAGGAGATCTGCGTACCAAGAGGATGTATCCTCTGGGGTCATGCTATCAATTTGATACATATCGATCTCATGTTCCCAATTTTCTTCCTCGTTGCCCCGTGAGTCAATTGCCTATGCGACCATGCGACACAATCCTTGGCCCTTAACAGGGTGTGGTGCCTTAAATTCCAGGTCATACTCCTAAAGGCATGTCATCCAGTTGCCTTTTCACTCACCTAGATCCTACTGTAAAAATAGTGAGCGAACAACTGGGTGAGGCACGAAGACTGTGACATGATTCTTCAAGATATATGGTCTGAAATGTTTGACAGCCTTGTATACTGCATACGCTTGTTTGTCAATATCTGGGTAATTCAACTCGGCGCCTTGCAATCCAATGCTCATAAATGATATAGGTTTTTCGTTGTGGCAGTCATCTTTCTGAGTGAGGACGGTGGCCAAAGATGAATCTGAGGCAAACGTGTACAAAATAAAGCCTTTGTTGAAGTTTGGACTGTAAAGAGCGGGTGCTTCCACGATGACTCATTTAATGTTGTTGAACGCTTCTTTCTCAGGGGGATTCCATTTAAAATTAGCGTTCTTCTTAATCATGCCTTGTAATGGTTTCACGATCTGGGAAAAATCTGATATAAATTTTCAGACAAATTTGATGTTGCCAAGGAAGGACTGCATGGCTTTCTTTCTTCTTGGGGGCGATATTTGAGCTATGAATTTCGCACGTTTTGGATCCACCACTATGCCGTCTCGAGTTATTATGTGTCCCAACAAGTTTCCTTTGGCGACGACGAACACACTTTTCTTTGGGTTCAGTGAGATCTCATAGTTTCGACACCTTTAAAAAATTTGCTTGAGGTGGTGTATGTGGTCAGATCTGTGCTTTGAAAACACAGTGACGTCTTCAAGATATACTACCATGCTTTTTCCAATAAGTCCTTTGAAGGCGATGTCCATAGCTCTTTGGAAAGTGGACTAACGTTAGTCAGCCCAAAGGGCATGCGTCTGAAAGAAAATGTTCCCCACTTATTTATGAATGTGGTTTTGAGCCAATCGGGCTCAGCCACTAGTGCTTGATTATATGCTGAAAACCCATCCAACAGAGAGAAAATTTCTGACCCCGATACATCTTGAAGGATTTGCTCCATAGGAGGAACTAGATAGTTGTCTTTGCCGGAAGCATTGTTCAAATTTCTGAAGTCTATGCACAAATGGATTTCCCCAGACTTCTTGCGAACATGAACCAAGTTGGACAACTAGGTCGAATGTCTAACTTTGAAAATTATCCGCGCATCCAAGAGCTTCTTTAGTTCCTTCTGTATCATCGGTTCTAGATGTGGGTGTAATTTTCTCAGTTTTTGTTGGAACGGCTTCACTCCTTCCTTGATGGGTATGACATGTTGGATGATCCTCGTATCATAAGTCCACAGATCGTCATACGTTCAGGCAAACACATCTCGGTACTTCTTAAATAACCTGGTGAATGCTTGTTTCTCCTGAGGGGTGCATTCACTACCTAAATTTACAAGCCTGGGATCCTTTTCTGTCCCGAGGTTAATTTGCTGGTGTACTAACATGGAGCTTTGCACCTTCGTATTTGGGGGCCCTCGGAAATTGTTCTGTAAGTTGAACAATTTTTTGAGTGACATGACCCCTTTGGGTATGGGGTTTTCTTTCCAATTTTTTAGTTCCTCTTGCAAAGCCCGATCATGATCCTCTTCTTCCATAATTGCGTCTTTGAATATATCTGTGTTGAGCATGAAATCCAGTACCTGTTGGTCATCATTAAAAATGCGTAAATTAGTAACATTGTCTCATATGGACGGCTTGTATATAACTTCAATAGAAAATCCATATCTAAGTGGGGTGAACCTAGCGGCAGCGTTGGCAAGTGTATCGGCTGCTGCATTATGCATTATAAGTACATATTTAATACCAAAAACATCAAAAGCTGAAATTAAGCGCCATACCTCTTGCTGGTAACCTTTCAGATGGGGAGACAAGCAATGGATGGTGTCGCGTGCCTGCCGAGTGATAATCTCAGAATCGCCAATTACCTTCAAACAACGTACTTTTAGATCTATGGCCTTTTGGGGTCCTAGTATCAATGCCTCATACTTAGATGTATTATTGGTGCACTGAAACTCTAACCGATGTGAAATTATAAATTTTCTCTTCTGCTGGTCTAGCAGGATGTAGCCCGCGCTAGCCCCGTCTTGGGTTTTGGAGCCGTCGTAGTATAAGGTCCAAGTTTCATCTTCTGATTGGATAAGGCGATCCGTGACTATTGAAGATGTGCTAGGGGCACTTGTTTCTAAAGATTCTCGGTTGGATGGGAGGGAGTTTTTAGCAACCAGCAGCAGTTTAGACTGAATGTCTTGGGTGATCCGGGATTGGCAAGTCTGATAACAACCAAAGATGGATTCTAAGAAACACATACTGAGCTCTTCTTACACGAAACTGACTTGTTCATTAGTTGCATCTAGGTTAGTCACAGTATGTTTCATGTATGGTTCACTCTTGATCCTTATTTGGTTATTTCTGCCTTTGTACGGGAGCCAAAGGTGGGACCAATCAGTGGCGAAGTACCCATGGAGCTTGCTAGACCAATCTCTGCTCAACAGAAGGCTATAGGCCTTGGGGATATCCAAGATTACGATGTCGATGCACTGATGCACTATGGAGTCAGAGGATAAGTGAATAATGACATTGTTTATTTCGCCAACTGTGGGGACTTGAGATGTATCGAGTTGGATAATTCTAGCATCGGTTTTCTCCCGGTAGATGTTTAACTTCTTGCACATGGATAAGGGCATAACATTCATGGATGCACCAGAATTGACGAGACAGTTGTGGACATTGAAGTTAAAAAACTCGAAGGAGAGGAGGAAAGGTGGCGTGGTTCCCTTGGAGTTGGCATTTATGACATTCACGATGGACTGGGGACTAGTAGCAGTTTGGGCAGGCGTGATGCTTACGGGTTTGGTTGCTGGCAGATTGGAAAAGGCCTTAGGAATGAGCTCTCATTGGTTAGCAATGTGGGCGAGCTCATAGAGAGATATGTTGGCTCTGGTCTTCTTCATGTCCTCGATAATGTTATACCCAGAATCCATGGGTGAGGTGGGCTCGATGGTGTTCATAGGGGAAACTACTAAAGTTTTAGTCTTGTGGCTTTCTAAGGGAGTATTCGGACTAAATGTTTCAGGTTTTTTGTCCTTGTTTTCGACGTTCAGGGGCAGGATTTTTCTTAACAAGGCTTTTCTTTTTTCTTCAAAAGACTACTCAGGCACCAGGCCTTTGCTCCTCAAGCCATAGTTTCGAGGGGGTTTTGTTTTAGGGTAATCTGATAGTTTTATCCTAGAAGTGGGAAGGGGAGACTCTCTGTGTATGACTTCGAAAGCGAGTTTAGTGGAGAAAATATCTTCATCTGGGGAGGAATTTTCCTCATTGTCTGAAATAGCCTCCTCCTCCATATCTCTGGGGGTTTGATCTTCTAGAAGTTGGTTCACCACTACTGTCATGCTACTAATCCATTGGGGGCAAGTCTTTTCTGAGTGAGCGGTTTGATGAAAAGAGTAGAAATTGTCTTTGCCAATTTCTTCCACATTAAGACCTACACTTGAGCTGGACGGGGGCTGATTCATGACAGGGTTATTCTTTCTAAAGAAAGGTTTCTGTTTTTTAGCGGCTGGGGCAGAATCGTTGTTTTTCCTTTTCAGGTCGGAGACTTCGTTGGTCAACAACTTGAGGGATTTTGCAATACTTTCAAAATCGAAGGGGTCCTTATCTTTGTCTCCAGTTTTGTGGCCGGAGGATTGGGTTCTCTTCGTGGTTTTTTTTTTTATCATCTCGTTCTTCGTGTTCAATGGAAAATATGGACAACATGTCCTTTTCGACAAAAAGGATAGTGGTATAGTTGGCTGCCAATGCAGCTCTGCCCTCGCGCTTTACGAATACAGTAATATCCCGTGGGAGGGCTCTGGTGTAGTAGTCAATATTAATGGAATCATCTAAGGCCATGTTTGTAGGGAACTTATTCAAAATAGTGGCGAAACGTTGATTTAAACCCTTGACCTTCTCTTTCTTCTGAAATTTTAACGTGCTAAGCTCGATGAGGAGCATCGAAGGGGTTTTATCCTCTAAGAATTTTTGCAAGAAGGTACGACGGAAGTGTTCCCACGAAGGGATAAAAGCAACAGGGAGAGACCTATACCATGTTGCAACCTTATTTTCAAGAGTATGAGGAAAAAGGTGGCATGCTACATCATCATACTGTACTCTCATCATCTGTAAACATAGCTAAAAGTTGCTGATGTGGTCTTCTTCCAAAGTACCTTTCTTGGGGTTGAACTTAGAGAGGCGTTTTTTGGAATGCCGGGGCATGTTGTGGAGGGGAACCTGGATACCTAAGGGGGACTGAGCCATCCAAGCTAACGGTTGTACACGTCTGGCCTGTTGGTGGCACAGTCTGTATACACGTCCCCTCTCATTTTCAGATTCACTACCCGTGCCAGACCTGGAGGACTCGACCTCATGGTGGGAATGCATGTCTTGGTTTTCTCCACGGTTTTTTGTATTTCTAATGTTTCTCAAATTGTAAAGAAAAGGAAATTGGTTCTAGTTTCGGTGGGGGTGGTGAGAATTTCGGCCTCGCCCATGGCCTTGGCCTCCCTTACCTCTGTTACCTCAGCCTCTTCTGGTTCCTTCTTCATGTGGGTCATTGGCTTGCGTGTTATCATGCAAAGTATGGTCAGGTTGGGGGCCGGTTTTAGGTTGAGGTTCAATGATTTCGGGGCCGTCTCCTCCCCCTTCCTCGGGGCTATCTGGGGGGGCTTCAAAATTTTGCTCAACTGTGTCTACATAATATTCGATCATAAGACTCACCAGCTGATGAAGGGTATTGATGAGGATTACTTGGTGCGTATGATTAGATGCAGGAGTTCTGGGATTAGCCAAGGAATTAGTGACTGGGGCTTGTTGTAATCCTCGGACAAGCTCGCAGGTGATAGGGCATAGTGCCGGTAGCTGGGTTAAAGTGATCTCATAGAAAGGGGGGCATTTCCTCCTCCTCTTGGGATTTCTCCAACGGGGGAGGGCCGTTATTGTCACGTATGGTCTCCCCTTGGGGAGTTTGTAATGGGATGTTCCTTATTTTTTGGGAGGCTACCATGAGGCCCTCCTTCTAGCACCAAATCTGTTGACGGGAAAAAATTTCCGGCCAACAGTAGGGGATCTCCCAGGTAGAAAGTCCCAATTAGACTCTGAACCGTTTGTGATAGGGCTCCTGTCTGGGGGTGTGGGTCTAGCTACTGCTAAATACTCCTTCTTTTGGACGCAAATGAGACCTACAGAGTTTAAGGCGTACAGTTGTCGAATTATATAAGACAAATATCGATGATTGTCAATGAGCATAAACACTAAAAATAGAAAGATAAAAAAGAAAACATGCAACTGAAGGAGATGTTGTTAGTAGCATATCATTAAGGTCATGTTTTTAAGATTGTTCAAAACATAGGAGAAACAGTTCTGCCTGGTAATAACAACTTATGCGTACTAGGTGTTTTTGTGAATGAGATAGATGTCAATAATAAAGTTAATAACATGTCCTATGTAAATAACATACCATCATACACACATACAGTAAGTTGAAATGCATAAAGAGTATAATCACGAAAAGGAGATCAATTAATCATAAGATATCAGACATATACAGAGAAATACTCATAGTATTGACACATTGATTTCCATCAGATCCAATAGTGGATTTAAGACAAATGCTTGTATTCATTCATAATAGGTCGTTTAATGCTTTACAACTCTTTTCTCTCCTTTTTAGAGTCCAAAAAAAAGTCCTTTTACAAGTCACCGAATGGGGTATATATAAGATAAGATTGACCCTTGGGGGCCTTGACTCTTCACCTTCCTGTTCGTTGGGCTGCCTTGCGACCTGAATGGAAGATGCGACCTGTGACCTGAATGGATAGTGCGACCTGCGACCTGGTGCTGAAAGGTGAGACCATCGACCCCTTCTGTAGGTTGTGCCTTGCAATCTAATCATGGGAGCGTGTGTGTGATTTCTAGGTTAGGAACATCAACTTGTTTCTCTTTGACGAAATTCTGCCATGCACGATAATCTGTAGCGATTGGGGAGATCGGAGGAGTATCTTCCCTTCCTTCTTCGTTCAGCTTCTGCTCTTGATTCCTCTTCTTCCTTCCTTTTGTGTTCAGCTTCTGCTTTTGTTTCTTGCTCTTCCTTCCTTCTGCATTTGGCCACCACCTGATCCAATTCTTTCTTGAGTTGTCGCTCAGCTTCTGCCTTCACTTCCTACTCTTCCTTCCTTTTCTGGGCATCCTCCGCTTGTTTCTTTCTCTGTTCTACCTTCAAGTTTTTCTTACACTTATCTTCATCTTCTTTCACTTTCTTTTTAGCTTCTAGCTGAGCTTCTACTTCTTTTTCTTTCTGTTGGGTGACAGAGTTGTGGCTTATGCTGGTTCGGGGCTTCTTGGCCTGGGAAGAAGAGGCACCTCCCAACTCGCGTATTATTTCCTCCAGAGTATGATCATCTTGATCCTTTTGATTGGACCATGTTCCCGAGGCGAGTTCTATAACCATGTTATACCAATTTCTTTTTGCATCCTCAAATGGGCACTCAGTATGCTGGTAGCTCCATTTGAACTTGGCTCGTTTGTAGTGGTCAAGGACTATCCTCTCAAGATTATATGTCCGGTGATCCAAAGGCCCCAAGTAGAAACCTTTGATTTTTTCAAATTCTGCCTTTATCTCCCTGAAATCCTTAATTGTGTAAGCACCAATGGTGAGCAGAAATGTAGGCCATGACTTTTTCTCACCTTTAGTAAGGACCTTTGAGAAGTCGGAAGTCATCTGATAACATACTTCTTGAAGAAGCATCTTGTCCATAACGAATCGGGGCAGAGCATGGGGAGTCTTTAATGAATTAAATACTTAAATAAAGGTGTGTTCTGCAAATGGAAACCAATGTGCTACCTTGACTAACGTTTCCATGGCTCGCCAGGACATGCATGGGGTATCCTGACCGAACAATTTCCTGTAGAGTGCAAGGATGAAATTTTGTGAGCTTGACTCTATATCCTGCTTGTATTTAGAGTCCCATAATACTTGCAATTCTTTGTGAACTGGGTGAGCCTGCTCCTAATCCCAGTTATGAGACCATCCCTCAAAGTAGCACCTGGAACAAACTGCATCCAATAGATAGGAGGCCATGTAAAATTCGAACGAGCATCCCTCCTCTAGTGATAGTGCTACAGATATGTTTGTTTTGAGAGCCGCCATTAGTAAGCTAGCCCAATTGAAATGTGTGCCATATACAGTGACAAAGTTCATCAGGGATACCCAAGAAACACTAAATGTGGTGGCATCTGGATGACCATATATCCTATAGAGCATAGCCGCCACTAGCTTGTATACCTTTCTGAGGCTGGCCACTGGATACTCCTGATCCTTCTTGATCTTGAACTTCTCGGCTTCTTACCACCATCCTCTCAGGGTGTCTGCTACGGGGACCACATGGGTGGTGGACCATTCCTCTGTGAAAGTCTGTTCTCATTCTACAAGCGTGTAATAAAACTCTGCATCCGAGCCTTTTAGATTTGCAAAATCCTTTCCCTCGTAGTCTCGAATTACCCACTTCCTGGGGTCGATCTTCTGTATGATCCATTCAATAACTTTCACACATGGGAATATAGCTAGGTGGGCACCTGCATAGTGAAGCTTCGACCTCTTAACTTGTACATATACTTTCCAGTTGGGGAGGTCCTCTGGAAATTCTGGTTGTGTGAATTCTTGGTATACTTGATACCAACTCATGCTTTCTCCTTTTCTAAGTTTACATGTGGTCTCCCCATAGATCGAGGGAGGAGACATTGGTATTTCACTTTCTGTGACCTCTATCTTTGGGCTCTTGTTTTTCTTGCGAACTGTCGTAGGTCCCATGTTGCTTGAGGCAGAAGAGATGGAGACGCACTCTAACTCTGCTTTGAGGTTCCTTGGCATGTTCATAAAATAGTCCCAGGATAAGACAAATGCCATAATAATAAATGCCTAGGTACTGCTTTTAACTCTGACCAACTGAGATCCATGAAAGGGTGGATCTATGACTTAGCAACCTATTTCTTAGGTCGCTGGGTCGCAGAGGTTTAAACTTTAGAAGGGAGCGACCCTACGACTTAGCGACTTGTGAGCGGGTCGCTGAGTCGTAGAGGTTTAAACTTTACGAGGGGTGTGACCTTGTGACTTAGCGACTTGCGATCGGGTCACTTGGTCTTTGAGTCGCAAGGTCGCAAACTTCCAGTTTTGAGCAAGATGTGACTCAGCAACTCAGCGACCAGGGGTCGCTGGATCGCGGGGCTCGCAAGGTCGCGGGGTTGGAGGTCAAGCTAGGGCTGGACAGAGATTTCGATGGTGGCATGGCCTTTTGTTTAATTTTTTAACATAAAACAATACAAGGATTAAGTGAGGAAAACCCATCAATGAGAACGAAGCGGTCATTAGGGGAATAGACAAACACAGGGGAGGCTGGTTGGCTCCATTTACAAGTCTGTGTTAGGAATGGTAGGGTTTGGATCATTGGGAAGGATTCAGGTTCAAAAGGATCTCAAATGGGAGATGATAGGTGGCTTTAAAGGGCTGAGGTCAGTGGAAAGGGGCATTAAATAGAAAAAACGGAAACATCAAAAGGATTAGGCAACTTACCCGAGAAAATCACACTCTAATTGGCCTGTCAGAAGCGTTTTTTTTCTCTCCGTCGTGTGGGTGAAATGCGACCTAGCGACCCTTCTATTTATAAAAGAGTCACACGTGCAGGCAATAAATGAGGTCGTTGGGTCGCAAATATCCCGCACTTATTAGATGTGCGACTTCGTGACCTTGTGACCTGGGGGGTCGTAGGGTCGCAAGGTCACTAAGTCGCGATTTTGAAATTTGAGTGCGATTTATGACTTGGTGACCTGGCGACCTGATAGTTCGCATGGTCGCTAGGTCACAAATTGGGAAAAATACCTACTCTGCGACTTAAGGCTTTTTCTGAAACAAACTTGAAATTCAGATTTTGACTTAGCTTTTTGATGCTTAGGGGGGCTCAAAAAATTTTAGATGGTGAATTTTTGGAGGGTGTTGTAGTGGCTACAACACCTGTGCAACCCTCTAGCTTACAAGGAAAACCCTTTTAGGGACAACCTTCAGCTCAGCATGGCACTACTTTTGGTCCATAGGGAAAAGCATATGGTCCACAAGGCTAACCTTTACAAGGACAATGTTTGGTCCAACATGGACAATCCTCTGGTCTCTCGGGTCAACCGCTAGTTCAATCAGGATCATATTTTGGTCCTTGGGGGCAATTTTATCAACCACAAGGATAATCCTATGGTCCTTCTCCAGGTCAACCTGGTCATCAGGGACATCCTTGATCATCTCAACCATCAGGCCAACCTTTACCACAAATTTAACCTAGTGGCCCTCAATATCTAGTTCAACAACTAGTTCAACCAGCTCAGCAACCGTTGCAACCTGCCCACTAGCAGATTCCTTCGTTTCTGCAGCTGGTTTTAAATTTTTATCCTGCTCAGCAGCCTGCTCAACCATCTCCGCAAGGTCAACCTGTGCAACCACAGGGCGCTTATTACCCTCAAGCTTCACATCAACCGGTATATAGTGCACCCCAGATTTCGTAGCCTCAAAATCAACCAGTATATAGCGCACCTCAGATTCCTTACCCTCAAAATCAACCAGTGTACCAGCAACCTCAATATCGACCTGTGTATCAGCAACCTCAAAGTCATTGTTACATTCTGGAGAAAAATCCTTATGCTACTCAGCAAGGACCATGGTGGTTTCCTTCGACTCAATATCCTGGTCCTCAACCCCCGTATCAACCGAATTATCCTATTTCTAATCCCTATGATCTGCATTCTTCAGGACAGAATGTATGGGGAAAAAATCCTGTTCAAACTAGGTGGAATGAATAGACAGGTCCTTATCAAAGACATCTGACGACTTTTAACACTCAATTACTGTTTCTTGCTACGTTGGAATTACCCTATGTGTCGAAGTTGACGAAATATCCTATATTTCATAATCCATATTGGCCTACGGTTCCGACCAATATTCCAAGTTATTGTCCTAAATTTGAGGGTAAACCTAGTGAAGACCCCGAAATGCATGTTATGACATACCACTTGTGGTGTTCTTCTAATTGTTGGGTCGACGATTCTATTTGTCTTCTTCTTTTCCAGTGAAATCTTACTGGTGCCACTGCAAAGTGGTACATTGAGCTGTCTTGTGGAGTTTTCCAAGATTTCAATTCTTTGGCCATGGCGTTCCTTACACATTTTCAGTTACCGATGCGTTATGAAACTAGGACGCACCTCATCACTTCATTGAAACAGGACCGAGCTACTCATATCTCGGATCATATTAATGAGTGCTGGCATCATCATCGCATGATCAAATTTGAGATACCTGATCAACTTCTAACTCATTTTTTCACTACCTCCTTTATCAATCAGATTGCGAAAGACATAGCTATGGGGGCATGTGTAACCGAGGAACAAGCCATTGCTTGTGCCCAGTACCTTGATCTCATGTACTCTCATTCGGGTGCTTTATATTATATCTTGTCTGATGCTCCTCGACCTAAAACCTCTAAACCACCAGCGACTCCATCCATTGATGGTATTATTGGTTCTATATCGCAGACTTCTCACAAGTATTCTTCATCCAAATCTGGGAAGCAAAAGTCTACTTCTTCCAATAATGTAGCTTTTCAGTCAAATTTCAATTCTGATATACCCGCAGAAGTGAATTTTGTTCAGGCTAATCCTATAGATAACACTTCTAAAGGTAAGAATAAGGGTAAAGGTAAGGCTAAAGCCGATACCCCAAAACAGGATTCTCCAAAACCTTGTTCTGCTGATATTTCTCAACGTAAACCGAAGTATCCTTATTTGATTTGTGATGATGAGCACTAAACCAAGGACTGTCCTCGACGGTCTAAAGTGATTTGATTGCTCAAAGGCACCCAAAAAGCTAGGGCCATTCTTAACGAAACCTTCCCTTAGTAGACTTAGATGGTAGAGAATCCTTAGTCCTCTGCTCCATCTAGTTCACAAGTATTCATGATGAACGGTTCAGCACCTATTTCTATTGCTACTCAATCAAAAGATTATTCTGGTTCACGTCAGGTAGTGGGGAAAGAGATCGTTGATGGTCCTCCTGCCCCCCCTATTTCTGGTCCCCTTGAGATTGAACGACCTAACACTGAATCCATTGTGCAACCACCTTCCAAAGGTGTGCTCCGTAAGTCTTCGTACAATCCTAACGCCCGTGTCGCTCAACATTACAATATTGTTGAGGATTTGGCTCAGGCACCATCCGCAATGTTTTTTTTAGAAGTACTTCAGAGTTGTCCTTCACAACGGAAAGCTTTTCTATCTGCGATAGGTGGGATTGATCCTGCCGATACTAGTTTGCTCGCTTTCGATTTAGATAATTTCGTCCCGCGACTCCCACACCAAATTGCGCTCATCATTCAAGTTGGTATTTATGATTTGAATATTCACCGGGATGTTGTGGACGAGGGTGCATCTACTTGTGTTATGTCATCTAAATGTTGGAAAGCCATTGGTTCTCCAACTCTTACTTCATCACCCAATGCCCTTGAAGCATTTTATGGAAGATAATCTAAACCTCTCGGTGTTCTCGCTAGTTTGCCGATCACGTTAGAACGGAGGACAATTAATGTCGAGGTCGAAGTCGTTGATGCAAAACTCAATTATAATATTCTCCTTGATCGCAGTTGGACTCACGCCATGTTGTGCGTTCCGTCCACTCTCTTTCGTGTTTTGAAGTTTCCACACGAAGGAAAGATCATTACTATTGATTAATTGTCTTTTTTCACTTCTTCTTCTGAGAACAACATTCTATACGTGGACAAGATTCCTATTCATGAGAGTGTGTGGCTAGGCCTTTTCAAGGATTCTACCCTCATGGGTGTTTTTCTTCTTCCACCACCAAATACTGTTCAGGTCAATATGATTTCTCGAACCGATGACCCCTGGGTTATCCCTTCTCCTGAAAAAATCGATTCGTTTGGAAATTCGATGCCTTTGAGTCCAATTGAAATTAATTATTATGAACTCATTGCTGCATCGGTTTCTGATTCAGATTGTTCTCCTTCGAGCATCACTCTTGACATCTATTCTTAATCCCCTTGGCTTGGTGATTTTGATTCACCAGATTCTTTGAAAGAAGTGTTTTCTTCTAATGAGGCTATTGTGGAAACCCTGTCTCTCGACAATTTGCTATGGGATGATGGTCATCATCGTTCCTCTCTTTTACCACACCTCGGGACCATGTATACTTGTCTTGAGCATTTTTCTTCTTAGGCTCCTTCTCCTCCGCTTCAAACACCTGTTCAGGTCCATGAGGTTTTTTCGAAAGGTAACTTAAGTAACATCACTTAGATGATGTCTATCGACATTTCCATTAAACCAGGAATTGTCGAGAACATTCATATTGCGGTTACTTGCTCTTCGGATGAAGTGCAAGTCTATACTATCCTTTTTCGTGAATTCTGTGATGTCTTCACATGGTCCTACAAAGAAATGCCAAATATTGATCCTAGCATTGTGGTACATGAAATTCCTACTTACCCTGGTTCAAAACCTGTTCGTCAACGTCTTCGTTCAGTACATCCTAAGAAAGCTAGTGCCATTAAAGCCAAAGTGGAAAATCTTCTTAAAGCTGGTTTCATTTATCCAATTCCATTGACAGAATGGGTCTCTAACATTGTTCCTGAAAACAAGAAACAGGCACTATTCATGTCTGTGTTGACTATCGTGATATCAATCGAGCTTGTTTTAAGGATAATTATCCCACTCTTTTCATCGATCAAATCATTGATGACTGTGCTGGGAGTGAGATTTTTTCCCTTATGGATTTTTTTTCGAGTTATAATTAGATCAATATTCTCCTGGCTGATCAACACAAGACTGCCTTTATCTATCCTTGGGGTACCTTTGCATATAAGAAGCTTCCCTTTGGTTTGAATAATGTCGGGGCCACATTTCAGCGCGCGATGTCTAATGGCTTTCATGATATTCGTCACATCGTTTAGCCTTATATGGATGACCTTCTCGCTCATTCAACTAAGCATAGGGATCATCCTGACCATCTTCGTCAGATTTTTCTTCATTGTAGACACTATAACGTTCGGATTAATCCACACAAGTGTGTCTTCTGCGTCAATTCCAGTAGACTATTAGGGTTTATCGTTTCCAAAGATGGAATTCGCCTAGATCCTCTCAAGGTTGAGGATATTATTAATGTCCCCTCTCCTTCCTCATTACATCAGTTGCAGTTTACAAGGGAAACCTAATTTTCTTTGCCGTTTTATACCTAACTATGCTGAAGTAGCTAAAGGATTCACACGTTTGTTAAAGCAGGGCATTCCTCTTTACTGGGATGTGATCACTCATAAATCTTTTGATGCGTTGAAAACATTGTTGGTCAATTCTTCTCTCCTCTACCCTCTAGATTATCATCGTTATTTATCCCTTTATTTGGTTGCTGCTTTCAACATGATTTCCATGGTTTTGGTACAAGACGACGATGACGGTCATGAGCATGTTATTTATTACTTGTCCCATAACCTTCTTGACCCCGAAACGCGTTATGATCATGTCGAGAAGTTAGCGTTGGCCGCTATTCAAGTTGTTCAATGTTTTCCTCATTATATTCTTTTGCGTACAGTGACTTTGATTTCTGACTGCAACCCCATGACCTACATATTGTCTAGAAAATTTCTGGGGGGAAAATACTTGAAGTGGATTGTTATCCTCCAAGAGTTTGATTTGGAATTTACTGCTGCCAAATCTAAGAAGTCATTAGTCTTTCCTGACTTACTTTTTTCTCTCCCTTTCGACTCTGCTCCTTCTCATTCTCAGGACTTCATTCCAGATGATTCACTTTTCTTGATTAGCACCCTTGATCCTTGGTACGGTGATATCAACGTCTATCTCCAAACTTCATCTTTCATATCTGAGTTGACGAAGGATGCCCGCCGACGCATCCGCCATCAATTGCAACCTTATCGTATAGTTGTAGATACTCTCTATCGTATTGGAGTTGATTCCATACTCCGACGATGTTTGAATCTCGAGGAAGCTGAGAAAGCTTTGAATGATTGTCACAATGGCGCCTATGGTGGTCACATATCTAGTTATGCTACTGCATAGAAAATTCTTTGTGCTAGTTATTTTTGGCCTTCCATTTTCAAGGATTGTATCATCGTCATTCGTAAATTCCATGATTGCTAGATTTATCAATGCAAGTTGCATGTGCCACCTATTCCTCTTCATCCTGTCATTACCATTGGTCCCTTTGCAAAATGGGGCATCAATTTTATGACGTGTAACCCTCACTCGGCAGGGGGGGCATGCTTATATTAGCGTAGCCATGGACTACTTCACCAAATAGGCCGAAGCAATGCGTACACTTGTTGGTGATGGTAAGACAGCTGCTCAGTTCATATTCAATCATATTATTTCTAGGTTTGCTGTCCCTCAATTCATCGTTACCAATCATGGCTCCCATTTTCGACACTATATGGTGGTAGAGTTGACTTCTAAGTTGGGTCTGCATCACAACAGCTTGACGCCGTACTACCCTCAAGCCAATGGCTAGGTTGAGGCTGTGAACAAAGTTCTTGTCATTATGCTTCAACGTACTATTGGGATCCACAAATAAAATTAGCATATCATGTTATTTTCGGATCTTTGGGCATACCAAACCTCAGTGAAGAACTCAACCGAGTTTACTCCTTTTCAGTTGGTTTATGGCCTGGAAGCTACTCTCCCGATTGAATGTGAAATACCTTCACTCAAGTTGGATGTTGAATTACTACCGAATACTTTGCCAGAAGAAGAGCGTCTCCTTTATTTAGAAAGACTGGATGAAACCCACTACTTTGTTTCTCTCATTATCGAAGCACAGAAAAAATGGGTCAAAGCCCATTTTGATGAGTCAATGTCCCCTCGTTCTTTCGTTGTAGGAGATCTCGTCCTCCTATATGACCAAGCTCGTGATAAGCTGGGGGCAGGCAAATTTCAACCTATGTGGCATGGACACTACATCATCAAACATGTGTTGCAGAATGGGGCCTATGAGATAATTGACTACGAAGTTCATCCTCTCGAACAACCCAGAAATGGGTTGTATCTCAAAAAATATTATGCGTGATTCATTCATGCGTAATAGGTGTACATAGGTGTTTTTTTCAAATTTTTACATTTTTTTGTTTTGGTGTGCTTTGTGAGAGTTTTTCTGCTTATTGGGTTTTGCTTATTACGTAGATGTCTATTACCCCTTATGTCAGTTTCGCAGATGGTGCTTCCCGCAGTACGAGGCATTTTTCTTCAGTAGCCTAGGTAATCTATGATACTGCTGGTGAGTTGATAGATCTGTAAGATATTTGTCTAGGGCAAACTACAAACAATATCACTGAATATAGTGTTGTCATTGAGCTATTAACTGAGGCAATCAATCTCGGCATATGCACGTTGCTTGTGAATCTAGATTCATAGCTTGTTGTTCTGTAACTTAATAATCATTATTCAGTTAGAAATCCACAGATTCTAAGATTATATTTACATATTCATTTGTTGGAAAGACATTTTGATTTTATTACATATCAACATATTCCTAGACGAATGAACACATTAACTGATACAGTGGCTAACATTGTATTATATAGACATTTGCATAATTTGTAAAAACATCATCATATGTAAGATATCCATGTAGGGAAATATATATATATATATATATATATATATATATATATATATATATATATATATATATATCGCATGTTTTCAACTGTGTGCATCATAACGTCAAAAAATATATGTATGTTTCTGTTACATCCCAAGACATCATGTCTTGCAAAATATGTAGATAAAATAAACCTAGGTGTCTAATCAACATGGTGCTTGTGATAACATGTCACGGCTCATACTAGTCGCCTCAGCAAACAGTGAATTCAGCTAGGCACCCCTACGGTATGTCTCTGGTAGGCGCGAGGAACATCATCAAAACGTGCATAATCCGGAACTCCTCATGTGATCCCTTCCAAGTTGCGCACAATATCATCTTCCTCACCGCCCTTGCCTTGAGGGTTGAAATCACAAGGGATTCGCCTCGCTATCGGTGACATACCAGCAGATCTCTCTGGGCCAACATCTGCATCACATGGATTTAATGTCATAACATGCATAAATAAACAAAAAATCATAATACTCATAAAACTTAAAAAATGAGCCTCACCCAAATCTTCATCCCAATCTTCTCCATCTAGAAGTGGGAGGTCCAAATCATCAGCGAAATCTGTGCCAGAGTAGGGCCAATCCTCCCCGACAATCAGTTGTCAACAGATCCAATCAAAAAACTCCAGCCTCCAGGAGATTTGTTGGTCGCCCCCTACCCTTCGCATCAGTGTTTCCCATCGAGCCATTCATGGTTCTCTCGCTGGTGGTGTCGGAACTATGACCTCCTGTCACTGAAAAATTGGTAATCGTTCCAAGAAGAACGATACAAGGATAGATCCATAACCAAATTGTTTCAGTTTGGTCTTCTTGCATTTGGTTAGTTGGCACTTCATGTTTATGGTCACAACCTCTGCCCAGTTGTAGATGTTCGGAGCCATGCAGTTCATAGTAAGAAGCAACTATGTCTTTGTTGCTTCGTATGGTGCTTGTGATCCCACAGCCCGTGTGATGGTATGCAATACCACGTGTAGTATCAAATATGGGATATTTTGTATATCACCTTTCCCACTACCTAAACCCTTCCGTGCTCGTTGACATACCCTGTCTATTACCATGGTCATGTTTTCCATGCAGGGCCAGGTGTGGATTAGGAGTTGTGTTGCACCTCTCTGCGATAATCCCGTGATGAAGTACATGTCAGAGACATAAATCTCAATTTCTTGATCCCGTAGGATGAAATTCTCCTGATTTTTATCCCATATACTCATCAGATACTATAGTAATTCTAGTTGGGCTGGGAGACATGGTGTTAGAATTTTTTTTAGCAAACCACAGTTTTTTAGGGCTTCCATAACTCCATCATTCTCCATGGCTAGCTCATCTTCTTCACTATGTTCCCGTTCTTTCCATTCAATGACCATTTTTTCTCTTTCTACCTGCAAACACACACATATGAGTGGTATTATTCAATTTTAACCCTTAAATTTGTAAACAATTGGAGTATTTGATGCATATTTTTGCTAGAAATTGGTCTGCACCGTTGGCGCAATTGTTTCCAAAATAGTCACGCCAATGGGCGCACCCTAGTGTTAAAAATTGGGCGGCTGGTGCGACTCCGTGCCCCAAACCCATGCCAACCAAGAAGCCCTAATTTTTACATTTCCTCCCCCAAAATTTGAAATTGAAAATTGCAAGAAGTAAGAAATAGCTTAAAATGACAAGAGGGATCTCATCTCTTACCTGGAGTTGAAGAATTTGCGATTGATCTACTGGATTGGCTACTATTGTCGTCGCAAGATTGCACAGTAAAATGGGTAACTATTTCTCCACAAGAGGTAAAAAGTGAAAAGTAATTATTTTTACCATTTTTGGCATTTAATAACTTTTTCACATCCCTAATTAGGTTTTAAGGCATGTTTTTCAATAATTTTATTATATTATTGTTGAAAAATGGGTTTTACACATGTCTCTTGTGCAGCAACAGGTTTTCATGTGACAATGATGAAGTAATGAGTTATGTTTTATACTTTTTTCAGACTCGGTAAAAACACGAAAAATTCACTACTGGAGTCACCTTTTAGCTTTTTTCTTACTCTCTAAAATTGAAAATATTGCCGAGATTCTTGTCATTTTGAACTCATTAAATGGCTACGAAATGATATCTACCTAGTATACGTTTAACCCTTTTTCGGGCTGGGATAAATTATTTACGAAAAAGGAATACCTTAGCCTATCGTGATGAAGAGGTTCTCTCAGACATAGTTTTCTATCTTTTCGGATCTGTGAGACTACCTACGAAAAGGGATCGCTGGAGTTTTCTTTTTTTCATTCTTTTAAAACTCTCTAAGCATGAAAAGATGTCGAGTTCTCCCTTTGTCAGACTCGTTAAACCCTGATGACATCAGACTTCATCACCATGACGTTATTTCGGGTTCCTCCTTCCTAGGGCTCGTAAAATGTACTAGGTTGGATTTGTCCGAAGGACAAACTTATAGTACAAGCATATGTTATCCCCTTCAAGCTTGTTTTAAAAAATAATTGGGGTACTCCCCAGAAATGGTGGGGGAGAATGGAACCAAGTTGTAGTTATGTTGGTAGTCTGTCGCTCTTGAACATGGCACTTGTCTGCATTTCTGTCGGTTTGGGGACATCTCATTTCGTCATTTTTTTCCTCCATGGGTTTGGGTAATCTCTTTTGATCTCTCATTTTCTCTTTTCCATGTCATCATGACCTCAGATATTTTGATGTCGAATACTGCCAAATCCATTGTCGTGCTACTGATATGTTCAAGAGAAGTTTTCCTTTACAATTTTCATCCTTCCTATGAGCTCCTATTGGTCCTGATCCACTTTCATCATGTTACTATGTATCGTGTCGATGATGTGGGAAACATTATGGCCCTCCTTTGACCAAGTCACTTCTTGTCGACTTCAGCTCATTATCCAGGAATTTGATTTAGAGACTCCCTTCTGGTACCTTGGAGCTTGCATGCCTCAATGGCAGGTTTTTTGCATTCAACGCAAGGTTCACATCATTGGCCTTCGATCGAGTGATTATGTGGATGTTCAACGTTAGATCATTTTTCACATTTCGTAGATTGTACCTTTTTTTTCCTTGAGGGCCATCATCATCATCGGTGGTTTCTCTCACGTCTATTAACAACTTTCATCATTGGTTGGTAATCAGACGATTTTCCTGCATGTTCAACTTCAACTCATACATTTGAATGCTCGAAAATGTACTTTTTCGGGTCGAGATGGAGCGTAAGACCCTAGTTTTTGTTTGATAAACTCCAGGGTGTGGAATTTTCTAGATTATTATGAATTATTGCATGACTCTCTTGATTGGATGGTTGTTACCATACCTGGGTCTATTTATTGATCCTTCCTGTTGGGTGGCTATTTCCATAACTCGGATCTCAATTTTTATATACTCTATTACGGATGGATGTGCCCATGCCACATGATTCATGTATCACAGATATCAGTTGTATTTGTAATCACAGGACTTCCGACAATGGTGTTTTTTTTAATGCATTCTCATAAAGCATTTCACCCCTCCCTCTCTCTCGAACTTCATACTTTAGGGGGCATCTGTTACACAACATTTTTTCACTGTCCCTTCAATCCCCAAATCACACATTGGAGGGTTTTTTCTGTGACCAATACGCAGTGTCATGCTTTGAAAATACCATCCTTGCATCCCTTTTGATGAAAGCAACATTCTTCTTGTTGACATTTCCCTAAGCAGAGCTGTGAAAATCCATATTTTTGCCTTGGCGCGAGTAGCCCATTACATCCTCGTGCCAACCTCGAAATTAGCATTTAGCCCACACCACTTGGTGCTCTGTGCGAGTTAGACACCTATGGCAAGCTGTTTATGGAATGTTTTAAAACAAAATAGAGGTGGAAGTTCCATTCCAACCACCTCAGAGATGAGTCATTGGGAGTGGTTGAACTAAAACAACCATGTACTCCTTCCTTTAGTTAGTAGTTTCCACCTCCCTTAGAACTCTCCTAAAGGATAGGAATCCCTCCCACCTTTGTAGGGATCCCAACCTCCTCTTTTCCCTCTATATAATAAACTATCTCCTTTAGTAGAAGCTAGCTGAACACATTATAGAAAAATGGCTGAATAGCTAAACTAAAGAATTATACTATAGCTAAGCCGCTAGAGGAGATAGATTGTGTTGAGAGAGCTCGAGTCGATGACTTCTAAGAGAGCTTGAGTATGAATTCCCTGACCGATAGTTGAGACATGTTTCATCTGAACCCTGCTGGAGGAGATCACGATGTCAAAGCATCGGTTGTACTCTTCATTCTACTCATTAATATACATGACTACTATTTGGTTCCATTATTGTGTTATGACATTTATTTGATACAATATGTTTAGCCCACTTTGACTAGCTAATAGTTGTGAGTGAAACTATTCTGCTATTTGTTGTTCTTGTTCTTTGTCTTATGTATAGGTATCTGGGCGTGACAGCGAATGGATCATGACTTGTCAAAGCAGGAGCGAGAGACCACTATTCTTTCTACGATGTCGACAGTGTTGGATTCAAGGTAGGTCAATCTACCATGTATTTTGTTCGTTCATTAACTAGGAAGCAACACTTTAGCATGTCCTTTTGTTACTAGACCCACCCTAGGGCTAGAGGGATCGTCTTTGTCCGCATAAAGGATTTAATTTCATAACAACCATTGTTGGAGGTCATCCAAGGAGACCTTAGCTCATAGCTTTGGGTAGGGGAGTGAAGCAATTGTCGGGTGACAAAATTGGCCGTTGGGTTTCTTATTTTCTTATGCAATACATTGATAATTTCATGTCTTTGTATATGAATTCCACACCTCTCACAACGACAAAATCTAGACGAGAGAACATGAACATAATTGGAGGGGCTCGGGTGAGCAACACAATTGTTGCTCCTATCTTTGCAAAGAAGGGACCACAAATGGCTCTGGAAAAGACTGTGAAGGATGAAGCTGGGACAGAAAGCAGAAGGCAGACGTGGAAAAGAGGGGTGCAGAAAGAGAGAGGGGAGCTATCGTCTTAAGCAAAAAGGATTTCAGGTGGAAACCTAAAAGTGGAACATATCAATGATGTTGGTCTCACATATGTTCAATAAATTTCGATCCAGATAAGGAAGGTAATTGCGAAATGGGAGGAGGCCCTCACCCGCCAAGCTGGAGAAGAAGAGATATTTTTGGAAGGATAAATGATTGTGCCCAACACGGGAAACACTAGAGGAAGAGTCACACGGTATTAGAAAACCATCCAACTATATTGGAGGATAAATCATGTGGTGGTGAAAGCCATCATCCATACCACATAGTTAATGCAGGTTGATCCGAAAATGCAGGAAATTCATAAAGATTTGCATCTTCTGCAGTTCCAAGTCCAACAACAGAATGCTCATCTGGGCAAAATTGAACAACTGCTAAAGCGTCCACAACAATGAGAGATCCCTGGGTCAAGTGCTAGAGACCTGACACCCATCAAGTCCTCAAAGGACAAAGATTTTTATTGGCCTTTCTGTTTATTGTCATGTCTCTGTTTATATATATTTATGTCTATTTTGTTGAATAATGTAGAATGAAATAGCCATAGTTATTCAAACTCTTTTAATGTTATAAAAAATTCAGCTTATAAAGCTGAGTATGATAGACTGAAGAAATTCCAGTTTTGGATGGCCTAGAATTCCTTTCGATGGATGACAAACCTGGTTTCCCACCAGGGTAGGTTGAAGCCTTGGAAGAGAATATATAATGTAATCTGCCCTTTTTGAAAAATGAATTAAAATAATAGGTACTACTCAACTTACAAAAACAAAAACGACAAAAATGTAATAATGATGGAGCATATACTCATTCAGTATACTAAGATGAAAGAATTAAGAGGTAAATTAATATAGAGATGGGTATTCATTGAAAAAAATGGAAAGATAATTTCCCTCAAAGTTCAAACCTTAGGGTATAACATAAGGAGAATGTTCCTTCTACAAACCATACTAAGGGATAATAAATAATATGCCTGTGGGAAATAAAAACTCTCACCATCAAAAGGAAACATAAGATAATTTAACACATCTGTAATGGTTGTAGATCTCTGAGAATATAAAAACTAATTTTAAATGAAGAGAAGGAGTAAAATGAGATAATTATGATTTCAAATGAAGTATAAATTCATGAAGAGTAGAGAGGGGCTTTGTAATGGTCTCCATACCTCTATGCTAATAAGAAAATTAGAGAAAAAAACTTGGTAATTATGTGGTTATAATCTTAAACTAAATATTTCTTACTTGAGATGAATAACGAGCTTCATCATAACAAATTCAAGGAAGTAATTGGACTGACAGATACTATAAGTTCAAAATATCCTGAAAAGTAAACCATTCGAAGAATAAAATTACAGAAGGAATATTACTTGCATGTTAAGTAAATACAGAAAATAACTAAGTCATTCACTGTAAAATCTCTAAAAAAATTGTTACCTTCATAAATTTGTCAAAGATGACCCATATGTATATTCTTTTTCTTAGAACAAGAAGCAGAGTTTCAAATTTTCTGCTAGACAAATGTAGGTTATATGCTCATTAAAGAGTTGAGAAATTACATCTGTTAACAAGTTGTCCAGGAGGAGTTACAAATGTCGTCAGGGTCACATGTCAAACCCAAACCCTCTGGAGTGGTATGGCAATGTGAGAATCCTAAAAAAAACAATAAAATGAGTTGAATTCTGAATATAGAAAGAAATAAATAAAGAAAGTATTTTTAATGTCCACGAGGCTAAAACAAGCCTATGGGACATATTGCTTCTCCATTTGGCTCTTGTATTTGACCCTTTTCCTATGAATTTTTACAATAACCACTCCCATCTTATCGACAAACTCTTCACTGAATACATTATCCCAAGAAATATCTGCCAGAATACTTGCATATTTTTCCCTGTTGTCTTTGAAGGCCTCACATTCTAAAATGAAATCATTTTTCTGTTTCCACTTTTCCATAGGAGAAAAAAATACATACTCTTTCCTCCCACATTTATTTTGGCCTTTTCTAGTGCCCTGTTTCACAACGGAGTTGATGAGAATTAGTCTTTAATTGAGTGATAATAATTTTAGATCTCCAAGAAATATTAGCCCCTATGTACGCCCTTTGTTGATGGTTATGCGTGGGGTTAAACTCTTCAGTGTAGTACTTCTTCTTTCTCTCTAGCTCTTTCTCCCATGTATGTTTGTGGAACTTATCCATAACAAAATTTTTTATCTCTTTACTGTTTGTAGGATACATGCTCAAGAAAATACCCCATTTGCTAAACCATTTTTTTTTTTGTCACATCCAAGTATTCTTTCTTTTGCACAATCTATCACTAAACACAACCTTAGGCCATCTACCCTCTTCCATTTGCTCAATTTTTTTCATATACCATATGACTCGCACCATAGCAATTGCTTCAATAGGAGCAGCCTCTGTTTCACTTAACGGGATAGCATAAGGAACTGCACTTTTAATTTTGAATTTTTTGTAATCAAATGCTTCTGAATTTTCTCAATTTGTTTCCAATGCATCTCGGTTGTGTTTTTGGCCCACAGTTCACAACCGTGGAGAATCACTAGAAGCCCAAAAAGAGTTAGAGTGGTTTTCTAGTCCCACAACTCTGCCTCTCTACACTTGTTTTGAAGAGCATAAAATGATTTCCAACCCCCTTAAGTTATTTTCTTTCTACAACCATCCCAAATTAAATTTCTGTTGAAGTCAATTTTGAGGTATTTGTAGTCTGCAACTTCTTCCAAAATGTTTCCTTCAAAATAGAACTTATGTTGGTTATGCTTTCTTTGGTTAGAGAAAACCATTACTTCTGTTTTTCTAATATTTTCTTGCATCCCAACCCTTCTACAAAAATTCTCAAGGGAACATAAGTGCTCTTGCAAACCGAGAGCCAAATTAGCAATCAATATAAGGACATCTACATACAAAAGAAGCCTTATAACAAACTTGCCCATATGGATACCGTCACCCCCTTGCGAATTTAGCCACCCTTAAAGCTTGTCAATATATTACCCAAAAAGGGTAAGAGACAGTGGGCAACCTTGCTTGACCCCGATATCACTTCTAAAACTTTCAGAAATGCCTATTGAAGTTATAATTTTGACTTTCACCTCTTCATACAGCCTATGCACAACTTCTCTCAAATGCTTGGGAACCATGAGTTCCTCCATTCTGCCCCAAAGCTTATCCCTAGGAACCGTGTCAAAGGCTTTTCTGAAATCAACAAAGCAATGGAAAACTTCTTCCTTTTTTTTCCAAACCTTTTCATTGATGTGCCTTAAAGTTATACAATGATTAATTGTGGAATGTTTAGGTCTAAAACCTGCTTGCCCTTTAGCACATTTATCTCTTTATTCTACCCACTTGCTGATTTTATTTTCTAACATGCTTCCAAATAAATTTGCAAACAAGGAGTTTATCATTATGGTTCTATAATTGGAGGGATTATTAACATCACCACTCTTGAAAAGAGGTATTGCCGTACTATTTTTCCAATCTGTGGGGAACCCCTGCTGTATTATTTTGTTGAAAATTTTTGTGATGTGAGGTGAAATAATTTTTAAGCCCCACTTTAGATACTCTGCTTGGAGTTCATCTAAGTCTTTTGATTTTCCAGCACCCAACTTCTTGATACCCATCTCTACCTCTTGCACCATGAATATTTTTGTGTCTGTTTTGACCAAGGGAGGAGGGTCAACCTTGGGATCGTGCTCATAAAGTTGTCTTGCATAGTAAAACCATTTAGAAGTTGTAATTTTGTTTTCAGTTTGCACCTTTTTGTGTTGGAGCTCCTTCCAAAATAATTTGGAGTTATTTTTCCCAAGGAAGATTAAATATTCTCTCCTTGAAACCATGAAATCAACCCTTTTATTTCTTATTATATTCTTGTAAGATTTGAGCTCTATGTTATCCGTATCTGATTCCTTCCACCTTCTCCTTACCTTTTTGCATTCCTCGTGAAACCAAGAATTAAACGGAAAGCAATTTGTTTCAGACTTCTTAATTTTTTCTCTTTTGCACTCAATAAGTGCGCTTTGAATTAAATGTGTTAATCCGTGACTATGAAGGCCATGAAATGATATTTCCTCCTCCTTGAAGAGCCTCTCTAGAAATATTTTGAAGGTATTACAATTATTTGGAGTCAAAAGAATTCTGCCCTTTGGGGGATTTTTTTGAACATACTGAGTTTTTGACCCTAATTGCTTCTTTCCGGTCTAATAGAAACTTAGATAAATTGGCTTGTGATATGATTTTAAGTCCCAAATTTGATCTCCAATAAGCACTTCCTCCATTTTCTCACAGAAACTATGCGAGCAAATTACATAATCTACTACACTTGCTCCATTGTAAGTATTGCAAGTGAAATTACCAGACTTTTCCCATATAGTCAAACCATTATAAATGACCAAATCGAAAGCCCCACATAGCGTAAGAAATTGTTCTCCAAAGATATTGCAACCTTAATCCTCTCAAATTCGTTCCCACTGATGATTACTCTCTTCTGTAAGCCAGATAGGGTCACTGTGTTCTTTACAACAAAGAATGCTAGCTTGTTCACCTGCAATTCTAGCATTGAAATCCCTCACTATAAGGACTTCACCTAGTTGAGAATATATTGCAATATCTATTTTTAGGGCTGCAAAGGGATCTTTGTGGTCAAGCCCTCTACTTTTTTAGATTTTTGAAACTTGTGGCGCAAAATAGCATGCTGCAATTCTAATGTGATTTCCATTTTCTAATATTTTAAGCCATAAAAATTGCTTATTTGGGTCTTCTTTTTCTAGCTGAATGAAACGACCTTCTTTTTCTCTTACTAATACCATGATACCCCCGTGCCCTTTTCCATTCCTTGCTGCCTTGTTCCACACTACTATCTTCCAATACCCTTCAAACAAATGTGTCTTGCACCCTTCATGCTCATGTGTTTCTATGAGGAAAATTATGTCTCTACCTTCCGCAATAGGCCCTAACCCAGGTCCTCATCTCCATGGGTAACCCCTACAGTTCCAACAAACTAATCTTAAGGAAGCATGGGTACAGCTTGATTTCTATTTTTTTTGACATGCAAGACTCACAGTTGAGTCTTTTTCCCTTCTTTCCCATACCGACCTTGCTTCCTCATTTCTTGCTAAAGATTTTGTTGCCTCTTGTTTGTTATCGTTTTGCTTCCTTGTTTTGGAAGGAGGTCCAAATTACGCTATCACAGCTTTACCTTTATAGGGTAGTCATTAAACAAATACCTAAACCAAAATATAACCTGGACCATCAATCTATTGAGATGTGATCTACATTGTCGAAGAAACATGTTGATAAAACACCACGTCTGTCCCCTCATTGCGACAAACTTTCCAAAGGATTTCATAGAACAACACTTAAATGAACAATAGAAAGTTTATCCCATATCGATGATTACAAATAAGAGATATATGTATATAATAATCCTCCTTTTGATTTTGAAATAACCTTTGAGTGCTATAATCTACCAAGTTTCAATAACCAATAGCATATGAGGTGGAAGTTGTTAAAGAATGGGACCCTTTCATGTTAGTAAAGTGTAGTTGATATTTGAATTAACAAATTATGGGTTGTATAACTATTTATATATTTGGAATAGAAACAATTTGAAAATATTATTAGAAGTAGTGAAGTTGATATTTGAATTAAAAAATATTGGGTTGTATAACTATTTATATCTTTCGAATAGAGACAATTTAAAATACTATTGCAAGTAATTAAATGTCGGTGCCCGTGGAAATATCTATAAGAATTATAGCCATCTTTGATAGCCATATTTATATAAAAGAAAAAAAATTTGAAAATATTATTGCAAGTAATTAAATGTGGAAATATTTATAAGAATATAATTATTGCAAGTAATTAAATGCCCGTGGAAATATCTATAACAATTATAGCCACCTTTTATAGCCATATTTTTATAAAAGAAAAAGAGTGGTGTTTTTTTAATTAAACTATGGCAAAACAATAAAAAAAATATTACCAATACTTATAGAAACAATACCTTAACTCCATAATTTTAAGAAAAAAAGAAAAAAAAAAGAGAAAAAAAAATTAGGCATTATTTTCATTATTTTAATGGTCACTACATTAATTTCATATATTGAAATATTTTATTTATAATGAAGATTGAATTTTGTAATTATTATTAGTGTTTTTCTATGTCACATATTAATTTTATATTAAGAATTAAATTAATTACACTTCTCCATTGAGTGAGTTTTTAAGTGATTCGAATGAAAAATGCTCTGCAACTTGAGGTTGTGATGACCTAGGGTTTGACGCCTTCAGCCAACGGTAGCCCTGCTCGTCCTACTTTTCATATTGTAGATTGAAAAGACCCTTAGAGAAGCCACAAGGGGGGCAGGCGGCCCCCCCGCCCTGGCGGAACACCTCAGCCGCAACTCGTGATGGATTCGGACATATTAGAGCGCATGTAGGCCCCTGCGGGCCTCTTCGATGAAGAATGATCAAACAATCAAGGAAACCTGCGAAAGAAAACTTCAAGTTGATCCAGATTTTATGCAGGAACGCAACAGAATACAAAAATAACCATGAACATAGAGATGCGGCGGAAATAATGCTTCATTTCATTAATATCAAATAACAGAAATATGCTTACAGGCATAATGGAAATAAAATAGCTAGGGTGCTGGTAGCGAATCTCTGAGAAGAGATGTGATGGCTACAGACCTCTGAACTATGTTACAATGAGGCTTGAGGGCCTATTTATTATTGAGAAATAATGGAGAACTCTAAACTTCCAAAAACCTAACCCTAGGAGATGAAGCGGCAAAATTATGGGCCCCGTTTAGGTAAATTGGTGGTTCAACTTCTCAAGGATGTAACTTCGGCATCCGATCTCCGTTTGATCCACTCAATAGCTCGTTAGAAATATATTTTCGAGGAGTATAAATTTTTAATGGGAAACATGGGTCCATGGACCCATGTTGCTCTCCATTTTCCCAAAAAACGTCGTTTAGGGCCTCAAAACGACTCTGAAAGTTCAGGACCCGAAAAACTGCTAAAAATAGTAAGTTTTGTTGCAACTTGAAAACTAAAAGAACTGATGGTGGGGGTTCAAATGGAATAGGTGGGTGGCCAACAATATCTACCTGGATCATTAAGGCCCCAAAATGGCTCCGGGAGTGGAGGACCCAAAAACCTGCTAAAAATAGTAAGTTGTGCTGAATGTGAAAAGCTGCAAGAATTGATGGTGCTGGTCCAAATGGAATAGGTGGGTGGCCACCGATATCCACTTGGATCATTCCTCCCTCCTTAGGAAGCAATGGTCCCCATTGCGTTGAGATCCTCCATGAGATGAGGAAAATTCTATTGAACTGAGTATTAGATGTGTTGAAGATGCCATGGACCTGCGGGTGGACATGCTGGATGCGTTTAGTAAATTTCGTTTCTTTATCAGCCTCATACAGTACATGTTTGGATTCTGTATGTGTAGTTGCAGGATGTATGGAAACATCAGGTGGTGGTGCATTGGGAGTCAGATCAATGGAGTGCTTGTCTTGATAGTGTAGAGGAACCTCTATGAGTGAGGAGAAATTGTCATCGTATTCCTCCATGACTTTGTCCATCTGCTGCAGCCGTGAAAGGGAGCCCTGTTTCGAGGTTGTGGCCACAATATTATTCTTTCCCTGTGAGCGAGTCGTAAGGAAAATGAATTTCCTGGTCTGGGAAACAATCTTACTGCGTTGTTTTGCAGTAGTCAAAGAGATGGCAGGAGGCGGTACTACCTCCGGTATCTTGTACAAGTTATTTCCCAAAGTAATAATAACAGCACGAGGCCTAGACTCATACACAGCATGTCGTCTCCATAAGTATGGTTGGCCCAATAATACATCACCTACATCAAGAGGAGCAACATCACACAATACCTCATCCGTGAATGGCTTGATACTGTATGGAAGTCGGCACTGCTGGCGGATGCGGTCTCTCCTGGGTGGAGCCTGCCCGATGGTATACGACGGTGGGTGTGCTATGGTGATATGGTCGGTAGGCCGGGCCGCTTCACAACCTCTGCTGAACTAAGGTTCTTTTGTCTTCCGCTATCGATGAGAAATTGCAGCGGAGAACTCTTCACCCACATCTGCGACTAGAAGAGGTGCTCCCCCTCCTCTGGATCCTCTGGACCCTCCCTCTGGATCTTGGTGGTGGAAAAAATGGCATTGGGATCTGCATCAATGATTTTCTTCCCTTTGTCATTGCCTTTGTCTGGTTCTAACTCAGGATTAGAAAATGCATTTGATTCGGGTGCCTTTAGTTCGGCCACCAAAAACTATTTGGCTCGACACTCGTTTGTGCTATGAGTGGGGCTGTTATGAAACTCACACCACTTCCCTATGTCCTTCTTTCAATTTGTGGTGTTGTTTTGAGTTGCACTGCTTTGGCTTTGCCCCTTGTTCTTCGGGTCGGGGGCATCTTTTAGATTTGCAGATCCAAAGTCTCGCTTCTTCTGCTTAAAATTCTGCTCGATCTTGGTGGCATAGTGGTATGTCGTGCCAAGTGATGTAATGTTAAGGAACTCCATTTAATCCTGAATGTGTTTGTGCAAACAGCCACAGTACTTGAGCACCGAATTTATCTCTGAATCTTTAATACCCAACTTTGTGCGCAGGGTATGGAACAGATTCGTCAGTTTGTGCACATCTTGATCTGTTGTTGCCACGAGCGTGGTCCGTGCAGATGTGTTGTCCTCATAGCTCCCCACGGGGTATTATTGTTCCTTGATGTCGTCTTGGAATGAATTCCAAGTGGGTGTGCCCGAATAGAGGGTTCCCCTTCACCCTCTTGCTCACGGTAGGTTTCCCACCAGTCTTTGACATGGGGGACGGCTTTGAGGAGTGCAAAAATAATCTTTTCTTGGTCAGAGAAGTCATGGACCGAGAAATACCCTTCCAGCAAATTGAACCATCTGTCTACAGTTTCTGCATCTATTTTTCCTTCAAATATAGGAATGTCAAAGTTTACCTGTACCTTGAAGGGAGTGGCGCCTCCAAAGTGGCTGTTGGATGCAAATGCACCATATGTGGGCAGTCGTTGAAGGATTTGAGCAAAGTTATCCATCATCGCGTTCCTTTGTTTCTTGAGGGCCTCCTCGAGCAGTATTTTGATAGGATATCCTGCTCCCTTGTCTTTATTTTCTTCCTCCATGGGAGGTTTTCGGGGTTTGCAAGGCTGATCTTGCAAGGGTTCAACTAGATCGATCCCTAACTCCTTATACCCTGACCACGTTGGGGACATGCAAAGAAAAACAAAGAAAGAGAAGACCTGCTCTGATACCACTGATCCGAATTTATGCAGGAACGCAACAGAATACAGAAATAACCATGAACATAGAGATGCAGCGGAAATAATTCTTCAGTTCATTAATATCAAATAACGAGAAAAATGCTTACGGCGAGGCATAATGGAAATAAAATAGCTAGGGTGATGGTAGCGAATCTCTCGAGAAGATATGTGATGGCTACAAACCTACGAAATGTGTTACAATGAGGCTCGAGGGCCTATTTATTATTGAGAAATAATGGAGAACTCTAAACTTCCAAAAACCTAACCCTAGGAGATGAAGCGCCAAAACTATGGGCCCCGTTTGGGTAAATTGGTGGTTCAACTTCCTGGGGACATAACTTTGGCATCCGATCTTTGTTTGATGTGCTCAATAGCTCGTTAGAAATATCTGTCCAAGGAGTACAACTTTTGAATGAGAAACATTGGTCCATGGACCCATGTTGCTCTCCGTTTTCCCAAAAAATGTCGTTTAGGGCCTTAAAACGGCTCTGGAAGTTTAGGACCTGAAAAACTGCTAAAAATAGTAAGTTTTGTTGCAACTTGAGAACTGAAAGAACTGATGGTGGGGGTTCAAATGGAATAGGTGGGTGGCCACCAATATCCACCTAGATCATTAAGGCCCCAAAACGGCTCCGGGAGTGGACCCGAAAACTTGCTTAAAATAGTAAGTTGTGCTAAATGTGAAAAGTTGCAAGAATTGATGGTGTTGGTCGAATGGGGGATAGGCGGGTGGACGGAAGTATCCACCTAGATCACAAGGCATTCTCAAATGTGAAAAGCATTTGCAGATCCAACTGCTGACACACAATATCAACAACAAGATTCAATTCATGAGGTATCATGCCCTTATCGGCAAGTTTATGGGGTTTTTCCTACTGAAAAAGCCCTTCGACGTTGGATAACAGCCAAATGGAAACCAAAAGGTCATATTAACCTTCAGCTCAGCTCCAAGGGGTTTTTCAACAACATTTTTACATGCATTGAAGATAAGAACATAATCATGGACAAAGGACCATATTTCTTTAACTCGGCAGGCCTCTATCTCTGCAACTGGGTGGACTGATTCAATACGAATAAGGAGAACTACATCTAGGCTCCTGTATGGGTAAGGATTTAATCTTGACCTCAAGATTACTGGGATGTTGAAACCCTAAAAGATATAGGTAATACACTGGGCGAATTTATCAAAATCGTTGAGGAGACACAGATCAATAAGAACACAATCTATGCGAGGATTTGTGTCTACATGAACATTGCCCAATCTCTCCCGAAGGAGGTAAGTCTACTGCATGAAGATTTTGAATCGATTCAGATTGTTGATTATGAACACATACCATTCAAATGTCGAAAATTCCACGTGCATGGCATTTATTCCGGGATTTCCCTCTCAATCAAAACACAACCATAACCAAAGAAAAAGTAGCAAAGGACTCTGAAGGTTTTACCAAGGTCCCCAATAGAAAAAGGCACAATCGAAGAACTCAGAACATGGCCTCAACCAAGAAGCCCACAACAAGAAATAACTTCAAAATGTTAGGAGATTCAAATGCCGACACAGAAGCAATTCCCAGCTCCTCAGATACACCCATGCAAGAGAATTCAAGCGACAAAGAACAACCAAAGGCACAACCATCTCAATATCACTCTGAGATGAAAGAAGGTCAGGCATCCTCGCATTCAAAGGAAGATAAAGGTAAAATAATAGCACCGGAACAACCGAACGCAATGGATGAGGAACCAAAAAGCATAGACTTCAGAGATCTGGACATAGAAGGACTTGAGGAAACCTACAAGAGGAAATAATATCAATCTATTCCCATCCACCAGATCTAGCAATTGGAGATAGTACTTAGTCAAGCCCAACAGAGCCCCACACTGGGTATACAAGGGGGAAAATTACTCAATACCCATCTCATTCTCAGATAATCAAAGAAGAGATGAAGAAGAACATATGTGCAAATATTAGTAATCCTCGGAGAAGAATTAGTAGGATCTGGTCGATACCCAAAGCTCAGCAGATTCTATCCCCTATTGAATCCACATTCCCAATGAATCTCACATCCTAGAATATAAGAGGGCTAAACAAACCATCCAAGCATCGACTAATAAACAATGGAATAGCAAAAGAATTACCTACAATTAACTTTCTGCAGGAAAAAAAATGTCCAGGTCCCATTGTAGATAAGATATTCACCAAGCTCTAGCAAGGATGTCAAACGGTTACTATAGATGCTCAGGGAGCTTTAGGAGGGTTAGCCATAATATGGAACCCACAGCTGATCACTCTAGAAGACTTCATCGCCACCCACAATACAATCTATGCATCCCTCCATCTTATTGGCACCAACATCCATGGTAGACTCACAAATGTCTACTTCCCCCAAGAAAACACAACCAAGATAGATCTGCTAAATACCATTGAATCCCTCAATCTCCATGGCACCTCCCCTCTTTGGTTGCTTGGAGGCAACTTCAATATGATCACTAATAGGTAGGAAAGGAAACGGGGACGGATAAATATTGCATATAATAGCCTTAGATTCAAGGAATTTATCAACAACAGTCGATTGATCGACATTCACACTTCCAATGGAGTCTACACATGGAACAACAAAAGAGGAGGATCACAACAAATCACCTCACGCCTAGATTGGTTCTTGATCACCAATAATTTCATACAGCTGGAGGCGAGCTGAAATCTACAATTTCCTCTGCCGTAGGATCAAATTAATGGCAAATTCAGTTGCAATGGGACTAGCCAGGAACGCCACTACATAGACCTTTTGGATTTGAACAATACTGGTTTGCTCACACAGGATTCAAAGAACTGGTCACGGAATGGTGGATCTCCCTCATGCCCAGAGATGGCTCCAAGATGTATAAATTTCAACAGAAACTCAAAATGATCAAAGGAAAATTAAAACATTGGAACCTTCACACCTTTGGAAACATCTTCAATAAGCAAAAGGAAATGGAACATAAAATGGAAAAACTCCAGCAAGAAATCATTCTGACAGGGAGAACGGAGGAAACCAACACTATGGAATCCCAAATTTCTGCACAGATGGAGGAAGCTCGGCTCCAAGAAGAAATATTATGGAAATATAAATCAAGGATCAAATAGTTAAAGGAAGGGGAACGAAACACTAAGTTCTTCCACTGTTCAACCATTCAATACAAAATTCACAACAAGATTGCAGTGCTCAAAATCCAGAATGGAAAACGCTTGGAGAAGAATGCAGATATCAAAGAAGAAATCCTAGATTACTTCAAATATATACTCAAAGATCCCAACAATCATAGACAGGAGGCCATTGAATGCATAACTCAAAACATCCCTAGAATTGTAACAGAAGAGCATAACCAAATTCTCCTCAAACGAATAACTCTGCAGGAAGTACAAATGGCAGACTTCTAGCTGAAAGAAGGAAAATCCCTGGTCTGAATGGCTTTACCACCACCTTCTTCCACTATTTCTGGGTTATCATAAAAACAAAAGTCTGGGATATTATTGAATAATCTCGCAATATGAATTGGCTCCTCCCATCCTTCAATGCAACCTTCCTTGCCCTCATTCCAAAGGAGGATTAGAAAGCAACTCTAGGTAAATATAGACCCATTTCCCTGTGTAATGTCATTTACAAAATTATTTCTAAGGTTATTGCAAAGAGATTGAAACTCCTCCTCCCATTACTCATCTCCCCTAATCAAACGGGTTATGTGGAAGGTAGGAAAATCCTGGATGGAATAATCCTTACCCATGAAGTAATGCACTCTCTCAAATCTCTGAAGAAGCCCAAAATGCTACTTAAAATCAACCTATCCAAAGCTTTTGACAAGCTTAGCTGGGCGTACATCAAACACACTCTCTTAGTCTTTGGATTCACCCAAACATGGGTTAGATGGATTATGAGCCTGATCACTTCGCCATTTTTCTCCATCCTTGTCAATGGGATTCCTTCTGCCACCTTATCCCCCTCCAGAGGCATCAAACAGGGAGATCCGCTCCCACCCTTTCTCTTCGTTCTGATTGCTGAAGGCCTTGGTCGTCTCATCAAGAGAATTGTCAAATCTAATGACCTCAAAGGTATTTCCATCCATAATCAAGATCCCATCTCCCATCAACAATTTGTAGAAGACAACATGGGTCACCCTTTGGTACAAGAAGCACACATGCTCAAAAAACTCTTGGATTTCTTTTTTGAAGCTTTTGAAACATCTATTAACTGTGAAAAATCCCATATTTTCTTCTTCAATTCTCCTCCTTTTACTCAAAGGAACATTGCCATAATTCTTCAATTCTCGGTGGCTTCTCTGCCCTCCAAGTGTTTGGGTGCCCCTCTAACTGTCTTAGCCATTAAGCACTCTTCGTGGAAAGATATTTTAGACAAACTAAAAGCCAGAATTTCATCATGGACCTACTGTTCCTTTAATATTTCTGGCCGCCTTGTTCTCATAAATTTTGTCTTGCAATCTCTCCCCCTCTACCTTTTTTTGGTTTCAGTTGCTCCGAAATGGGTCCTCAAGATCGTAATAAATCTTGAAAGAACCTTCCTGTGGGGAGGCAATAAGGAAAAAACAAAATGGTCTTTAGTCAAATGGAAAGAAGTTTGTACCCCAAAAGATCAAGGAGGTCTTGGACCATGAGATCCAGAACAAAGAAATGCCATAATGGGGGCAAGAATATAGTGGAAATGGGTCTCCAATACTCAAAATACATGGGCGAAGCTATGGAAATCCAAGTATGTGACAATGTGGACTTAGGAAAGTCTAATCAGATTCAACCATGATATAAAAGGCTCCTTGATTGGGAATGTTGCTTGCCACCATAAGCACTTGATACAAACCCACAGCTTTTGGGAAATACGATCAGGTCAGTAAGATCGCTTCTGGGAAGACTCATGGTAGAAAATTCCAAGTCTTTTAACTACCTATCAACGTCCGCTATGGCAAGCAATCCTGTAGCACAAAGAGCAGAATAAGGTAGGACATTTTTGGATGGGGGAGAACACAAAATGATACAGAAGCTGGACTCCAACAACTGAATGGCAGGCTAATTTGCATGGAGAGCAGCATCTTGACATGATGGAGGATCTAGTCAAAAGGAAAATCTGTGTGCAGGATGGCCCAAATATCCTCATATGGGGATACTCTCCACGTGGCACATTCACTAGAAAGTAAGCCTATGGAATAATTCATCCTATGGCTCTCGGTCAACCAAAAAACCTTTGGAAAATGATATGGAAAATAAAACAGTGGCCCAAGGTAGCCACCTTTTTATGGTTACTAAGAAAAAAGAGAATACTAACTAGGGAAAATATTCTGAAATGAGGTTTTCATGGATCCTCAAGGTGCTCTCTATGCAACCTAAATGGAGAAACCATAGATCATCTTTTATATCTCTGCAACATGTCTAATCTCTTTTGGGGCAGAGTAGCCACACTATGTAGAAGGAACAATCGAGCACAAGGAAGCATTCTGCAAACTCTAAACCAATGGTAGGAGAAGCCCTTATCCAACAACATTCTCAATTGCCTTTGGCAGCTCATTCGTGGGGTTTTTACCTAGACCATTTGGAAGGAGAGGAACAACTACATTTTTAAAGACAACAAAACATCCCAGGAAGGTACATGGGTTAAATTGAGCAGATGCCTAAAGGAAACGATAGCCTTGACCCCATGGGCCAACTCGGACCTCCCAACATCAACGAATGAGCAAGGAATATGGAATAGTTGAGGTTTTCAGCTTAATCATCTAAGCATCTCCCCTGCCACTCCAAAGGTTCAATTAGCTGCCCCGTACAAATGGACAGCTCCCCCTCCTGGATTCGTCAAATACAACTTCGAGGGAGCCTCCAAAGGCAATCCAAGGGAAGTGGGGTTTGGAGGCATCTTCAGAGATTTTAAGGAAAATCCTCTCCATATTCTCTATGAAAACATTATGTGAAACAAAAACAATTTAGCAGAGCTTTAGGGTCTCATGCAAGGCTTAAAAATGGTCATCCAACTCAATATCTTTCCACTGGAAGTAGAAGGAGATTCCCATGTCATCATTCACATTGAAACTAGCCAAAATTCAGGATCATTAGCCACAAAACTATCCAAGAGCTAGTGACCGACACATCACTTACAACAAATGGAACTCTGCCTTCAGCAACACAAAGCAATCACTTTCTTGCATGTCAAAAGGAAGGCCAATGCGGTGGCAGACTTTCTCGCTAACCATGAAGTTAGCTAACATCTCCAACTTCTTTCCTTCAACTTCAATTCCATAAGAGAGGAACCTCTAGGAGCCAACTGCATGGCACCCCTACACAAAGACAATGGCATCCCGGATCCAGGTGATGAGACAACCACCCCTCTCCATAGTGAGCGATGACATGCCACCTCCTGAACCGTTAGCGTCACAGCTTTCTTACCACACCAAGTTGCCACATCATGCATTCAATGCGTATTAAGGATCAGGTGACTACCAGCGAAGGCCTCGATTGGAGGGGCATCTTATTAAAATACCATCACCCCGCCATCCACTGCACTCTCCCCTGTTCTCCTACCGAAACACTGCAGGAATCCTCCCTCACTATCTGGTGTGTTCTCTGCACTCTCTCACTGCCATGGCACCCAAGCAAAAGCAGAAGCCCTGCAGAGGAGGCACCAAAGGAGCCTTGGCTACCACGCTTACCAAAGAATCTGCAGAATTCTACTACCGGGCCTTTTCTGAATTGGAAAGCTCCTCGGCCCTCTCTGTAAATCAAGATCCCACTCCTCGGGCTTGTCTCCAAGCTCCCACTTCATCTAATCCCTTGGACGCCCTCCACCCAGTAACTTAGCCCTTCTAATCCACTCCTGCATCCCATCCCTCAACAACTGCTGAGCCCTCCACAAATCCTTTGCCCAAAATCAAGAGAAAATACCAAAAATCAACGATCCACCTCTCTATCTCTCCCCCATCCAAAAAAATCACAAGCTTGCCCATCAAAGCCTCCTCACTGTCCTTACCCAACTTATTGCGCTATGTGCTAGGAGGCTGGCATAAACTTGACGAGCACGGTGAACCGGTGGAGCCAAAGCCACAGGTCATCTTGGCAGAACAAGAAGAAATTTTCCGATTCTATGGGTGTCCAATTACTGAAGAGGAATCGCCAACACCCGAAGAAGAGCAGCAGGATGACACAGACAACAATTGAAGGTTACTGCACCTCTATCCATCTCTGGACAAACCTTTTTTTACTTTTTTTATGTTTATTTTCAGTACTCTTGAAGATGTTTTTATGAATGTAGATGACTCAAACTTTTAGAGACATGTAAATGGCTCGTTTCCCGCCTATGGGGAGCCCGTCTTTTGTGATTTTTGGACTCAACTAAGAGTAGGAATTGGATAAATTCCTCTGCTTAGAACAATGGACTGGAATATATCTTATTAATCAATATTATTAGACTAGCTTACAAAAAAAAATTACACTTCTCCATTGACTCTTTGATTCTTTTTGTTTACCTTCAGTTACTTCTAGTCTTTACATTGAAATATTTTATTTCCATTGATATATACATATATGTTTATGTCTTTTCTAAAGATCATATTAAAATAAATTAGTTAAATGGATTTTAAAATGGTTTATTTACCTATCCAACTGAATATAAAAATATAAATAATATCAACTTTATTTGTTTTTCTGTCATCAGTTCATAATATCATTTTTTTGTTTTAATTACTTTAAAATAATTTTAAAAGTTGATACAGAATTATTTTGTTTCATATAGACATGGAAATATTTTATTTATAACTAAGAGTGAGAGTGAAATATTTATACCATATATCTTTTGTACTTGGTTGTAATATGAACAAATAATAAAGCAAACATAATTAGAGTGAGACTACCTTTATAATACCTTGAGTAAAATTAACCAAATATACATTTTTGTTTTTTTACTTTGATTTTAGTTAACATTTTTTTTATTTAAAAAGATATATGTCAACTCCATATTAAATATAGATAAAATTATATATCACCTTTATATTAAACTATAATAAATCTCTGAATTTAATAATAATTTTTTATTATAACTACCAGTTTTAAATTTCATCGTGATAAAACTAAAAAATTAGCTTTAATTTAAGCTTCCACTGAATTGTTAAAAATTTCACCAAAATCCCAAATAAATTAATTCACATTATCCCTCGACGTTATAAACAACCCACACATACCATTTTACATTTCATTCTTAAATAATGTTAGCAGAATCAATTCTACTTGGTCTTGAACTTCTAAGCTCTTGAAGTCATCTTAAACTCTTAACCTCTTGAAGCCCTAAAAATTAAAATTTAAGTGGCCAAACCATTCACTACGTGTTTAAGCCATTAAACACGTAAAACTTTTCAAATTCTATAATCATGAACTTCTAACCTCTTGAAGCCCTAAAAATTAGAAATTGGATAGGCAAACCATTTCATCACGTGTTTTAGCGTGTTTAAGCTCTTAGAAGTTAACACTAGAAGGTTTCGAATTCTAAAGTCAAGATACCTGCAACAAGTTATATTTACGGAAATAAATACTTTTCGATCTATTGGCCCATAAATGCACTGGAAATAAATGCCCACCGTTGGATGGTGTACTTGCTTTAATCCAAGGTGGGCATTTGTGCAGTGCATTTATGGGTGTCAATAAACTAAAAGCGGTGGTTTCCATATTTTACATGTGATGTGAACAAAAACATTATAAAATTAGTGAATGTTTAATCTATATCTAAGTTTAAAATAAAATGAGGTGTATAATCAAAATGAGATACAAAACATAATTTAATATTTTTACTATTATTAATATTTTAACTAGTTAATATATAAAAATAATAAAATGATTAATTTTCAAAAATAAAATGGAAGAACATCAAGTATATTTGTTTTCCATGCCCATTGTGCCTTGGTCAAACACAAGGCTACAATGATATATTTCCCGATGAGGTCAAGTGTTTACATAGGCTACCAACTCTTCCCAACGTACCACATCCAAACCAATGTGGGTAATTGGTACACGGGACAAATTCAACGTCAGGGCCAAATTGCCATCGGTAGAAAACATGGTAAATTTATTGACCATGACTCCACACTTTCGTTTTTCCCTGAATATTAACTGGATATAAAAGGTTTATACTAGCGACGTGTCTTCCATGATAAAATATAGGTGATCCGAGTTCCTGTAAACAAGCTATGTCGGGCTCTAACGGAACACATCCTGACTGCTACGTGCAATTGAATGGATGCTAGATAGCAACTTCACAGGCCTTATACACCAAAGACACCTGAGGAGCAACGTTAATCCACATGGATTCCTATTTTTAGTTTTGAGATTAAGATGAAGCCCAATATTCTGATGGAGAGGTACGAATTAGGGTGCCTGTTGGGAGAGGGGATGTTTTCTAAGGTCTACGAAGGTAGAAATCTCAAAACCAGTGAGAATGTCACCATAAAGGAAATGGACAAAGAAAAAATCCTCAAGGTCGGGATGATCAATCAGATTAAACAGGAAATCTCCGTCATGAGATTGGTCCGACACCCAAACAAAAGCTTGCCAGCTATTATGTGGCCTATTTAAACAAATCCACACGGATTTATGATTTTAGTTATTATATTGAGATGAAGCCCAATATTTTGATGGAGAAGTATGAATTAGGGCAGCTGGTGGGGCAAGGGACATTTTCCAAGGTCTATCAGGGTAGAAATCTCCAAAACAACGAGAATGTTGCCATTAAGGTAATGAAAAAATGAAAAATCCATGAGGTCGGGATGATCGAGGAGATTAAATAGGAAATCTCGGTAATGAAGTTGATCTGGTACCCCAACATCGTTCAGGTTTACGAAGTCATGGCGAGCAAGTCCAAGATTTATATCATCATGGAGTACGTTAACGTCGCCGAGCTCTTCAACACGATTGCCAAAAAGAAGAAATTGAAAGAAGAGGAGGCGAGGAAGTATTTTCAGCAACTGATCAACGCGGTGAATTTCTTCCATAGCCGGGGCATGTACCACCGAGACTTTAAGCCCGAGAACTTGTTATTAGATGACAATGGGGACATGAAGGTCTGCGACTTTGGGTTCAGCGCACTACTAGAGAAATTTAGATAGGATGGACTTCTCCACATAGTGTGTGGCACGCCGACGTATGTGGCGTCGGAGGTCATAACGATGAAGGTAAGAAATATAAACGCAGAGTGTGGGCTCGGTACTCTGTTTAGATTTTGCGTGAACGGATTTGGATTTGCAGACTAAAGCTTCGTCCTTCCCTGCATAAAAATTCAATTGAAATTGTGGGTTGCTGCGACTGTTTATTCATGGTGGTGGTTGAGAGTATTTCAAACACTCCCCCTTAATCACAACTTTCACCATCAATGGCTTTGTGAGGATATCAGACACTGTCTGAGAAAAACAAAACTTTTATGTCCCAATGGCTTTGTGAGGATATCAACAAATTGTTCCTCTGACCTGCAATGCTGCAAAATAATTTCACCATTGTTAACTAATTCTCTTGTAAAATGGTATTTGGCATCAATATGGTTAGTTCTCTTGTGGAAAACAAAATTATTTGACAATGCAATTGTTAAGCTGTTATCACAAAAGATTGTGGTTCCTTTGTCTTGTTCATGACATAAATCCCTCAGCATCCTTCTCATATAAATTTCTTGGGAGGCTGCTACTGTTGCTGCTACATATTCAGCTTCTGTTGTTGATAATGAAAGTATTGGCTGCTTCTTGGAAGTCCATGAAATGGCTCACGATACCAAATGAAGGAAATACCCTGATGTGCCCTTTCTGTCATCTACAATTCCAACCTAATCACTGTTAGTGTAGCCAATCGGCTTAAAATTATCAGATGTGGAGTACAAAACACCATAATCCTTTGTTCCATTTACATACCTCAATATTCTATTGCATGCTTGTCAATGTGTCTCCTTGGATGTCTCCATGAATCTGGATATCAAACTTATTGCATACATTATATTAGGCCTAGTGGTAGTTAAATACATTAGACAGACAACCATGCTCTTGTACAATTTTGGATCGACATTCTTGTTGCAATATTCCTTACTCAATTTCAACCCCATGATAGTTGGAGTTGATGATGGCTTACTGTTCTACATATTGAACCTCTTTAAAACTTCTTCAACATACTTTTATTGGGAGATAAAAATCCCCTTTTCTGCTTGCTTTACTTCTATGCCCAAAAAATATCTCAGCAAACCCAAGTCAATCATTTCAAATTCACTCTTCATGATTTCTTTAAAATCAACAATGAGAGAAACATCATTGCATGTGAAAGTCAAATCATCTACATATAAAACAACAATAAGAATTTTACTGTCATTTTCTTTGATGTAGAGTGAGGAGGTTTTTTGGTGTTCCCATGTTTTGGCCAGATTGGCAAGACCAAAAGATGAGACAACATCAGAACCACTTTCAGACCTCAGGATCTAGCCCTCCTGGGTCCAAAGAGGGATCTCTCTATGATATGTCAAAGGTATATGACTTTGAAGCTCGGTGTTAAGATATTAGGCTAGTTATAAGGCTCGGGGTTTGTTTGTTTGATGTATGTTTGGTTGTTGGGAATCAGGAAAGAAAGGTTCGATATAAGACAAGGATGAGAAAAGAGGGTTTTAGGCAAAGGAGAGATACCCCAGGGAACATTCAAGACCATTGGGAAATGGAGTCAGGAAAGGGTTTACTTGCTATTCAATGTGCAGGCTTTCAGTTGGGCTAGTCATCTAAAGCATTGGATCTTAAAGATGATTGTGTGATATGAAATGGTAAGAGAGAAGGTGAAAGCAAGGAAACCATCCAAGGTGACCTTTAGAAATCAGATCCAGGGATAGGGCATACCATTGAACACCTGTGATTCTAAAAATCCAAAGGCTAACTCTTCAGACAAGAAACATTAAAGATTTAGAACACGAAGTTAAAGACCTGAGATCAGAGAGAGACTTTGAACTATCAATGCTTTGGCCTCCAGCTTGAGGGATCTTAGAAAAGGTTCAATTAACTGAAAAGGATCCCAATGAGATAGAGACAGAGTTCTTGTTACGCAAAAAATTTTCGTCATCCCGCATTCCGTCTACTTTTGTTGGAGGGCTCATTCCGTGACCTGTGAGCAGTGACATGATCTTAAAACACTTTCATGGCATTCCCCTAGACATGGAATTTCATTCCCCTGAAGACATCTCCTTGTGAAAAACCCTAAAAATAGCCTTTTCATCCTTGGCGCGACTAGCCAGTGTTATACCCGCGCCAATGGGGGAAATCCTCCAAAGAGGGCGCGCCAGCTGGTGCACTGTCTCAGTGTTGTACCCACGCCAGGCTTATTAAGGAGTGTTTTTAAAAATAAATGGCTGAATATTGACTTTAACCAACTCCTGAACTGGTTTCTAAATTGAGTTGGGACGTTTGGCTTTGGATCTCCATGTAGAGGAAGTAGTTTTCCACCTCTCATGGAAGCTTCCTTGATGATAGGGCCAATCCCATGATTGTAGGGATCCTAACTCCCCTTCCACCATCTATATAAGCTTTCCATTTCCCTTTGCAAGCTAATCTCCAAGAGCCTTCATAGCCTAAAGAATGCTGCAAGAGCTTTGATAGTCCTCATAGTGCCAAATCCATAGCAAGGAGATTGACGATCGAAGAGAGAGGCTTGTCCCAATTCCCGACAAGCTTTACCGAGACGTATTCCGCTGATGACCCGCCAAA